>JACAGA010000019.1:2920531-3085790 GCA_029231665.1 Morus indica
TATATATATATATATATATATATATATATATATGTTGACGGTGTTTTTCCGACAACTCGTGATATCCTCTTAGAACCGCTCGGAGTTACGTTGATCACCGGATTAAGAAATGAGCGTGTGAGAACACAGACGAAACAACAAGTTTATAGTGGTTCGGCAATAATGTTGTGCCTAATCCACTTGTGCATGCACTATATTTTTGAACTGAGTACAAATGTTCTTTCTGCAATACAAATGGTGTCTAACCCCCCTTCGGGTTCTTTCCGTTCTATTTATATGGGCTCTCCTACGGTTGCACATTCCCGGTTCCCAAGAGAGAAGCCATCTCCCGTCCTCGGTCTCCGTGAGGGTAGGTGAGAACTCATGATAGCTAATCCCTGGAAATTCGGCGGATCTCTCCAGGCTGACACCTGATTTCCTGACTCCAAAAGTAGCCGTCGGATCAGTACTTCCCTCCTCTGGTTGACGTGACCTCTAGCAGCCGACACCTATCTCCCGACGTCGCCTCATGTGCCCGTAGAGACCTTACCCGGTGCCCCTTCTCATGTGGCCCTCCTCGACGCGAAGGGTACGTCCGCTGCACTTTACCTCATTGTCAACAGTCGATCCTCCGCGCGGGATTCATCGACGTCGGTCTAGAGGAGAAGTGGTCGAGGTATCGAACATGGCGTAACAATATATATAAATAAACGAACTCTTAGGAAATGGTTTAATTACGAATGTTTTAAAAGGTTAGGATCATTTTGCCAAAATTGAAAAAAGAGACTATGGTGAAAATTGATGGTAGAATAGATTACTCTGTGTTTGTTTGTTTGTTTTCTTTTTTTTTTTTTAAATGAACAGGGATATTTGTAAATTATGTTTTATAAGTATGTAATTACCTTAAATAGGATGAGAAACTAGTGTGTTACCCGTGCGCAAATAACACGGATAAAATATGTTACAAAATATATATATATATTAAATAATAAAAGTTCAGTCTGTAAAATCTCCAGAATAATCACTGTAAAAAAAAAAATAAATTATAGAACAAAATTTCAAATCAGATAAACATCGGCAGATGATTTCCAGAAGACATTGATAGAAGAGAAGAGAAAAAAAAAAAACCCAAAAACTTCAGATGAATTCCAGATTACAATGGACGAAGAGAAAATAAGAAAAAATTTAAAACAAACAGAGAAAAAAAAAGGGACAAAACAGCCATAAAACCCAAAGAAAAAAAATTTCAGAAAAAAGATAAAAATGAAAAAAAAAAATAAATAAATAAACCCCCCAAGAGCCAAACGAACATCCGCGGTGGGGAGAAAAAAAATTAACCAAGGGAAGAGAAAAAAAAAACCAAAAGTTCAAAAAAACGTAAGATGAAAGAAGAGAGAAATGAAAGAGTTGTAGCTAATTAGAAGCAACATCAAACAGTGAAAAACTAAAAATTTTGAATATTAAGGCCCCATTTATTTCGCTTATTTGAGTTTAAAATTTGAGTTTTGCTACAGTAAAAAGCTCTCACAAACAATTACATCTAATTTTTTTGTTACAGTAAAAAGTTCTCACATAAAATTAAATCTCAACTCGAATCAGTGAAGTAAACGGACCCTAAACAGATGAACTCCACAACACATTGGAAGAAGAGAAAAAAACAAAAAAACAAAAAACAAAAAAACAAAAACAACAACTTCAAACATTAAAGCATGTGAACTCTAGAACACAGTAGAAAGAAAAAAAAATTTAAGCAAATATAACCGGCATAAATTATAATTTAAATCATTATTTGAATCTTGTAACTAAACATTATGGCAAAAAAAGAAAAACATTGTTCTTTAAACAGTAAAACTCGACTCCACATAATAGTGTTGTAGAATATGCGAGAATATATATCGTCAGAATTCTTTTCTTTCCTTGACATCTTCATTTATATATATTTTTTCTTTTCATCGTTATGATGCCTTCTTCTCTATTAAAATCATTTTTTAAATCTATGTTATAGGAAAATTTAAAAAAAAAAAAAAAAAAAAAAAAAGAAGACATTTTATTACTATTCTAGAAAACAAGAGAATATAGTTTACTTTTTGCACGCAAAAAAACTTATAATAGAATAAAGCCTACAAAGTGAATCCTTTTGTTGGGTCTTGATTAAGCTGTTAAACATGCTGCTTCTTCAAGAGACAAAATATAGGGTTAAAGTAGTACTATTTATTTATCGATTAAATTTTTAATTAAATTTTATCAATGTTAAAAAACTCTCATAAAAAGTCACATTTAATTTTTTTTATTACAGTTAAAATTTTAATATAAAATTACATCTGTTGGGATTTTCATATTAACATTATTTTGCAAATTGAAAGATTTTATTTTCGGTTTGATATGAAAATTGATTTGTAGCATTAAATAATCCGTATTATGGGGATACTGACGAACTGTAAGTGATGCATTGGCTTTGGCTTTTGAGGAGTATTGCATATATGAAGACTCTATTGAAAGCTTCCAAATCCTTGCCATCTTGCAAAGATCAGTTTGGCTGCTAGATCCTTTGCATCCTTCTCCAAGACTCCCTTTAAGGATGAATAGTGATATGGAGATTGGTTTGCTGCAAGAATTCTTTTCGGAAAGTTTCGGATTTGATTGTTTTTTTATTTTTAACATTATTTTGGGCATGATTTGATGATGATACGATTGCAGAATTGATTGGCTGTTGTTAAAAAACATTTTAGAAAGTTTAGTTTATATGGAAACTGTTTGGAATCAATCAAATTGATTTGATTTGGTGGAAGTTAATTTTCAGATATTTTTGGCAAGTTGAAATTGATGAAATGATTGATTTATGGATGAGTTTCTGCTGGTTGAACGAATCACTCATGTTTATGAGGAACACGTCCAGGTTCGTTTGTTTTTATATGGGAAGATTTCAAGAATCAGCATGGTTGACTTTTGTTGGGACCCAGTAGATTCGGTGGATACGACGTGTACAAGGTATATACGTGCAAGTATTGGAGTCAGTAGTGTTGATGGTGACGCGGACAAAAGACGTCGTTTCACAGAGGAGCTTGTACGGTAAGACCTCCATCGAAGAAGAGGGGATTAGCTAGGCCCAAAGTAAGCTGAAGAAATCAGATTCTAGGGCCCACTTTGTAGCCAATTTGCGAGGCACTCTCGACTATGCACATGGGGAGACGTTGAACTCAGTCATGGAGATCGCATGGCCTAATTATGGTAGGAGAAGTAACCGAACGGTTGATGGAGATGGATAAGGTTGTTTCAGAGAAGGAATGCTTCGAGGACAAGCAAGGTTGCCTCCAGAGTGGATGTCTAACTCGTAAAGTGCAAATAAGGCTGTCTCATAGGAGGAATGCTTCGAGGACAAGCACGGGTTGCCTCCGAAGCGGGTGTCTGACTCGTACAGTATGAATAAGGCTGTTTAAGTGGAGAGCTCGAACAACAAACAGCAGGTGAAGTTTTACGGCTTTCCATAAGTGTGCTCTAGATAGTGGAGTCTAGCTTCTGAGGCAGATTTTCAGACTTCTGAAGAAATCTCATAAACTTCGGATGTAGCTTGTAGACGAGCTTGGATGGATCAAACAAAGTTTTTTGAGACTTTTTGAGTGAGATTTCTATGAGGAACTTCAAACCCGAAGAGCACAAGTTTGTACAACACCAGAAACTTGATGAACTCTCAGAGAAACTCAAGGGAAGATGAACTCAAATGTCATAAAATTTTTCCAAAAGTCTCAAGAAGTCTCAAAAGTCTCAAAGTCTCTAAAGAGGTCCTTTGAAATGAAGAAGTTAAGAGGTATTTATAGGAGAAGTTTGGAAGATTTTGATGGTTGCTCTAGAGCCATACAATCATGCCTTGCTAGAGGCTTGTACGATTTCCTTCTTGAGCACCTGCATCATGTGACTTTACTATTTGACAAACAAATGGACCAATTTGCATCAGGTGGCCTTGCTAGAGGCTTGTACGATTGATTTGCTGCAATAATTTTTTTTTTTTTTTAGAAAGTTTCGGATTTGATTGTTTTTTAATTTCTAGCATTATTTTGGGTACGATTTCATGATGATATGATTGCAGAATTGAATGGCAGCAGTTAAAAAACATTTTGGAAAGTTTAGTTTATATGGAAACTATTTGGAATCAATCATATTGATTTGATTTGGTAGAAGTTTATTTTCGGATATTTTAGGCAAGTTGAAATTGATGAAATGATTGATTTATGAATGAGTTTCCTGGGTTGAATGAATCACTCATGTTTATGAGGAACATGTCAAGGTTCGTCTGTTTTTATAGAGAAGATTTCAAGAATCAGCGTGGTTCACTTTCTGTCAGATTTTTCAGTTATGTTGCAACATAATCTGCAACAGAATGCGGACAGTGGACTGCATTAAAGTTTTTGACAGCTGGTTTATTTGGCTATTTAATTTGAGCCTCACAAAAATCTCAGCAAGCCTTTGGAGCCTCATAATTATATAGATTCAATTCATTTTCTGAGTCTGTCTTTCACGTTCTTTGGGAGAAGACGATTTGAAGTGTTGAAAGGAGTTTAGCCATCGTTCTTCGAGAGAAGAATTTAAAGCTTTCAGGAGAGAACGCACTACCAGCTGAAAGGAATCCACCATACAATTTTTTTAAGTTAAGTAGTGCTTGCTGAGTAAGTCTATTTGATAGTTAGAAGTTCATAGGTGTCATACTTAGAGAGAGAGTCTCAGATTAATTAAGTCTATTTGAGTTGTAACATTGTTTAAGTCCATTGTGTCCATTAATTATCAGGTAGATTGTTCATCATTTAGACATGACCCTACGGAATAGATAATTACCGAGCAGTGATATCAATTTTCTTGTGCCCCTTTTTCCTATTTCACGTGTTTCTTGTATATTTGTTACAACAAATTTAACAACAAACTTAGTAAAGAGACTTAAACAGGTACCAATAACATTTTAACTCAAATTGAAAACTCCCTTAATAACACCGCTCGACAACATTAGTAAATTAACATTAACATATGTGTTTATAGTGATATATTGATCATAGAATGCTAACTCCAAACTATCAGACAAAAGAAATATAGTGAAGAAACAGATCAAACTGAAAACAACATGTTCTTTCATAATACATAAATACAGATCAGGTTTAGTATTTCCTGCTTTCCTCATTTCCAAGTGGAAAAAGTTGCCTCTTTTTCCTGGTTTTACTTGGAAGAACAACTTGAAGGATTGATTAGGTGCCTCAACCAGGTAGTAAAATTGGAAACAGTAACACTTTTTTTTTTTCCAGGCACCAAATTAACAAAAGGATCATAAATGTTAGGCTTATCAGAATTTTAATCAATTCTGGTTCGCAATCAAAATGAGACATGCTGAAATCCTGTTGAAATTAAGAACACGATTATGCAGACTGAAGTTTCACATCTTCTTCGACTTCTGTTGAAGACTCGGGCATAATGGAAAACCCAAATAAAAAGACTACACCTTGAATCAATATTCAGTCGTATGTAAAAGTAAAATATCAAGAAGCAGCAATAATATAATAAGAAAAACAACTTTTGAATATTATTCCCCCGCTCACAAAGGCAGTGAACAAATATATAAATAGATCGCCCACTAGTGGCTAATGGAAACGTTTAGAGCTGGTCGCAAAGCGACCCAACCTTGTGAGCTGTTCCCTTGGAAGAGCCTAATGAACACTAGTCTTTGTATGACCAATTTATGAATGCGAGACACAATCTCATTAAGTTCAAAATACCCGGAGTAGTCATCTACACAACCATGATGGCATGAGGCTCCTAAGCACCAGGCACAGCCCGCACAATCTCGGAGCGGCTAGAGGATAGTGGATCCGAAGATGAAGGACATGAGAGGAACCACATCGGGCAATTTTCAACAGCAAAAGACACCTATAAATAGGAGACAGACAGAACAGAACGCATGGATTCAAGCTACCTTTTCTTGGTAGATTCTATGTTGAGAGAATTCAGAAGAGAGTTCAAATATGTAATCCCAGGAATACAATAAGAAGTTGAGTGACCACAAAGAAGACATGCTACATTGAACTGAAACACTCTAAATCTTTATCTTTCTTTTATTTGGATTATCATTCTAAATGCTTGTGGTTATTTCTTGTTTGAACTTTCTATGAAATAGTCTACTTCTACTAATCCTACAAAAATTACAAAGATTTCCTCGGTATATATACATAGTAGAACATTCCTCCATTTGCCTTTTCTTCAAATCAAAATATGAAAATACCAGATCTTGATCTCGGTATTCTGACCATTACCACGCTCATCATTATTATCTTCTGTTCATGAAAGCCTCACCGTTGTATCTCAGACTTACAATTCACATACAATCAGATTAAGATTCTTTGTCTTCAAAATCGCTCTCCGACTCATGTCCAAGTTCTTTCTTTCCGCAAAGCTCTTCGATCAACTTCTCGTCGTCATCCTCGTCATTCTTCTTCCCCATAAGCCTTGCTAATTTTCTCTGTAGAATTGCTTCAAAAATTGATGGTATTGCCTCCAGATCCCCCTCAAAATACTTGTCTATTCGCTTCTTTAGCTCTGAAACCGAAAGAAGCTTTGAGTTTAAATCACAAGCGGGAAAAGCACAAAATGCAACATCTTTAATGGACCCCATATTTTGCAAAAGCACAAGTTTTCTCGCAGAATACATAGATGATACTGCATATTGTAAACTATTACATGGCAAAGTCAATAGAAAACCAACTTGTAATTAGTAAATTCACCCAAAAAAAAAAATTTGTAATCAGTAAAATTGCTCTTTCTAAAAGACTAATTGAAAAAATATGAACAGAAATAAAAATAAAAATAAAATCTTATGGGACTACTCTTGGAACGCTAATTAAGCATTAAGATTCAATATTCCAAAAATTTGTGATAACATCTGCCACTATAATATATTTTGGTTATATATTTGATAAAATGACGAGTCTTTTCAAACTTTTTAACGATATTCTCTGCCTTACAAATGTTTACATTAGAAATCCAACGATAAAATCCAAATGTATTTGGAATCAATCAAACAGCCACAAACTTAAAACAAATAAAACAAAATAAAATCAACGAAGGACAAGAGAATTAAAAGGAAGCTGGAAAAAATGATCGAAAACTTTCTTATTTAAATCCAAAAAGACACATGAAATGCAAAGAAAGAAACAAATTTCTGAATCTCTAACGAAGAACCCAGTTTCTATTCCATGTACCTTCCTTGCTGACGTCGGTGACATCATCGTCAGATGCGTATTTCTCAGGGCTTCGAGAAGACTCGGATGACTCGGACGAGTAGAAGCTGAGTCGGAACCGAGTCGAGGCTGCGAGTGGGAACAGGGAGTGAATCGGATTGGTGGCATATGTGGAAGGAGAGAGAAAACGACGGTGGGAATAGAGAGAGATGTTTCTCAATAGAACTTCTCTCATCGGTTTCATCTTCTGATTTCTTCAAGGGTTTTAGTTTAGGTTCTACTAGGGTTTAAGGCTTAATCGAATATTGAAAGGCGAAGCGAGAAAAGGAGAGTGAAAGACGAAGACGCAGTAAAGAAATAATTCCACTGCAAGGCAAAATTTCAAGTTAAAATTTAGCAAAATTTTTAAAATACTAGTTGAGAGCCAAGTAATTTTATGAGTTTGAAATTATCAGAGCATTTTCAACGCAGGTTAGGTCTTTGGCAGACACTTGACAGTATATAATTCTATATAAATTGTGTATATTTACATATAAATAGTATATATTTATTAAGTTATAAAAAACGATAATGTATATTAATCCTTAAAATATGTATTTTTTATAACAATTAGTAAACACGTAGCATGAAAATATATATATTGACTGATTTATTGTATTTCATGTTAAATATACATAATTTTACATTTAAATATACACGATTTACTTATAAATATACATAATTTATGCAGAATTATACAGCTGCCGTTCCGGTCAGGCACTTGAAAAGTGTCCGACCGGAGACAATTCCTTCAACGCAATATTATACTTAATATGTTAAGTATAAATTTAATATTTGAGTGTAAAAATATTTTTTGATACAATGTTATTTATTGTGTTAAATTTTTCATATGTTATATTTTGTGGTGAATTTCTCACTAAATATAGCATATGAAAAATTTGACATTTAATTACTATTGATTGAAATGTTTACTTTTTCCATGTAATTAATACAATTTTTACATTTTTTTATTATTCTAAAGATAAAAGTTTAATTTTGCAACTTCAAAAGCTTAATAATTATAGGAAAAAAGTATATTTAGCATTTCAAATAGTATTATGCATTGGAGTAAAAATAAAAATAACATATCATATTATAGTTTTTATATTAAATATACAATTGGCATTAACATTAAAATTTACATTTGAGATGGTTTTAGAAACTAACCCATTAATTGGAATAAAAGAAAAAAAAATTCAAAAAATCACATTAAAAAAGAATCAAAGTTATATAAGAGTTTTCACAAAAAAGAAAACTTAAGTAGGGAGATATATGAAAAGAATTATTTTAATTAGAAGAAAGTGAGGAAAATAAAGTATTTCAAAAAAGATATTGTAAAAAAAATAAACTGTGAAAGAATATTAGAAGAAAAAAAATGACAATAGGCAAAAGAAAAGAAGGAAAAGCATTTAAAAAGAAAAGAGTAAAGAAATAGAACTAAACCGTGCAGGAGTTTTAAGCAAGAAAAAAAAATCTCATTTTCATTTTTACACCGAAAACAAAAACATTTTGAAAACATTACCAAACATACCCAATGTAACCCTAATTGAAAGGGAAGATTTGAAAAAGACTAATGTATTTTAAAATGAAAACTAACAATATGCTATAATTTACTATCATGTAAAAAAATGTTATTCACTTTAAACATAGATATGAAATATGTTATATGATGCATTTTCCTAAACCTTTTTTAGTGGGGATATATTCGAAAAATTTTATTAATTAACAACAAAAAAAAAGTATTTTGAGAATCATTTTAATATAGCAAGATTTTAAAGGACTAAAAAGTAAGTAGGGAACATTAGAGGAAAAATGCAAGCTGAGAAAATTAAGAAAAAAAAAATATATATATATATATATATATAATTTGTGAAAGAATAGTGGTTAAGAAAACCGCAAAAAAAAATAACTAAGTAGGGGCATATCTGTAGAAATTTATTTTAGTGGGACAAAAAGCAAAAAAAAATTTGTGAGAATAACTTTTAGTATAATGATACCTTAGAGCACTACCCAAAAAAAATATTTAAATAGGATAATTTGAAGAAAAAAATTAATTGGGGTGAAAGAAAAAAAAAGTTAAAAAGAAGGATAAGAACAAAAAATATAAAAAATTTTAGAAAGAAAAGTATAAGGAAAAAGAGGGACATTTTCCGGTATGTCAACATACCGGTGGGTTATATTTTATGTCCGTTAAATCTGAATAAAATTACGTAAAAATTAAACTGTACGTAGATCTAATTGTTAAAAAAACTTATATACTGATACACCAACGGTATCAGAAAATCTCCCTAAAAGAGACGGTGGGAAGCCAAAAAAAGTTGAACCAAAATGCTTGTTTCAACCAGAACGAACGTTTTGTTTGAAATGTAATGTAGTTGATACAGTACAAATACTTTTAAAACTTATACTATATAATATACACATATATATATATCTCTAGTTTGTGATCACATCAGTTCGGCAAATGTCACATTTTATCATAACATCATTTGTGTGTTCGGATGACACTCACTTTATGCAGGTGTAACACTTGATAAAATGCAGTCTATCGTCATGTTACAATAAATTTTTTCAATTTTATCATATTATACTAAAAAATTATAGGTGCATATATATATATATATATATATATATATAAAAATTACATCTGTTGTAACTAATACCATATACAATCTGTTGTACTGTATAACAGCCAGACTAAGAAATGTGGTATTTTACATCTGTTGTAACTAATACCATATACAATCTGTTGTACTGTATAACAGCCAGACTAAAAAAACTAATACCATATACAATATATATATATATATATATATATTTAACAATTGTATTGTGTTGATCGAAATTAAGGAAGCTGATTGGTGCTCTTCTACATAAAACAGCTTACTACTTCTGACTTTTCTTTCTTATTTTTTACTCTTCCCTTATTTATCTATCCTTTTTTTCTTTCCTTTAATTCCTTCTTTCCTTGGATATGTTTCAATTAGAATAAAAAAAAAAAACATATTTGTTAAAGTATAAAACTATTGTTGGCCCACCTCCTAACAGCTTAAGCTTTTAGGATGGATTGGTAAACTAACATGGTATCAGAGCGGGAGGTCCTGAGTTCAAACCCCCGTAATTGCACTCTTTATCCCCATTTAAAATTGTCATCATGTGTTGGGTCTTTACTATATCTCGGGCTTAAATATTCACGTGTTGGGCTTTTTAATTAATTTACCCACACGATTGCCCATTGTCTAGCCCACACGTGAGGGGGAGTGTTAAAGTATAAAACTATTGTTGGCCCACCTCCTAACAGCTTAAGCTTTTAGGATGGATTGGTAAACTAACAATATTGTTATGTGAAATCTTTTAAAATCAATTTAAGCTAGACAAAAAGGTCAAAGCTTTTACATAAAGAAAAAGTGTCAGTGCACCTGCTAAACTGGCATTCGTTTGAGTTTTCCATATAAATATATATATATATATATATATATATATTTTCCTTAGGAGGAGAGCTTCTCCTATTCTTTTTAGTTTTTTGGGTATTCTTTATTTTTTTTATATTTTTTTTCAGCAGGAAACAAATTGCAGATGGAGTTAAAAGCTCAAATTTTAGCCCAGAACGATAAAGTTATGAATTAAAAAAGCCTTTTATCCCTCAAATTGCGCTATATGGTGACCATTAAGCACAAAATTCTAAACAATATCTTAATAGTGTTTTAAACTATTTGTCTATTTTATTCAGGAAAAAAAAAAGATATTTGTTTATTTGGATCCACATTGGAATCTTCCGCTTTCCACAACCACTAGCATATGATGTTTTTTTTTTCCCTTCTAAAATAGAAAGCATAAAATATGTTGCTCGTGAATACCAACCAAAAAACTGAGGATACATTCTGGTATATTCTTTTGATATTTCCAAATGATTCCATGATTGCTAAAATTCTCCTTTCGGCTTTTCATAAAAAACAAAAGATCTGTTTGTTTGATATACTCAATCTCAAATAATTAATTTCATTATAGTATTTTTTTCATAAAAATTTTAAATTTTAAATGTCAAAATTAATAATCATGGTTTAAATATACCTTTCAAGCGGACTCAAAATGTCCCTTCTATGGTAAGAATGTGTTGGAAAAAGTGTATGTGTGTTATCCTATATGAAAAGTGAACGAGAATGTAAAGTGATTTATATACATAGAATGACCCCAAGACAACCATATAAGTTAACCTTTTAAGTTAAGTTAGGCTCCTGAAGTGTGTTGAGTCAGTTTCGCATTTGGTGCCTCCCCAACAAGTGGTATTTGAGCCGATGGTTCGTATGAGTCAAGTGATTACACTCGGTTGCAGTTCTCATGTTGCATCCTGTGGAGAGTTGGTATTCCGCAGTTGGTGTTGTTGCAATTGCGGATGGTGAAGTATTTGGTAGACTCACAAGGTTTCGACTCTCTTTCTCATGCTCAAGTTGGCTCTCATTTAGAGTGTGATGTTTTGATGTACTGGCTATTAGAAACTTTAGTTTGAGGGATAGCTTGGTGAACACACATATGAGGGAGAGATTATTTAGAAAAGTTTTGTATGTGTTATCTCACATAAAAAGTGGATGAGAATGTGAAATGATTTATATACATATGACTTAAAACTCAATAAATTAATTGTTGACGGTGTTTTTCCGACAACTCGTTATAATCTCTCTTAATCACTCGCGGTTGTGCTAAACACGGGGTAATGAAATGAACCCAAAGATAATGCAGAAGAAACAACAATTTTATAGTGGTTCGGCAATAATATTGTGCCTAATCCACTTGTGCATGCACTAATTCGTTGAGGTGAATACAAATGTTGCCTTTTTCGTACAAAAAATCTCTAACCCCTCTTTGGGTTTTTGTTTGCTCTATTTATAGGCCTTCTCACGTACTCACACACTCCCGGTTCCCAAGACGGAAGCCACCTTCTGTCCTCGAACCGCGGGAGGGTAGGTGAGTTCTCATGATGAAAATTCTGGAAATCAGGCGGCTGATCATCTGTCTGCTGTCTGATTTCCTGACCCCTGCGGCCGCTGTCGGATCAATACTTCCCTCCTCGAGTTGACATGACCGCTGACAGGCCCACTTGCAATCTTCCTCGATGCCTTGGTTGTAAGAGGTCGAGACAGTTTCTTCGACGTCAACTGTCGCGCGATGACTCTCGGCGTCAAGGACACCATTCCACGGTTTTCCCCTCGACGCCGGAGACTGGTTCCAAAGAGGATTCTCAGCGCGTGTCATACGAGGGAATGGTCGCCTCATACCATACGAGGGGATGGTCGATCCATGAACCGTGGTGTAACATTAATCTTTTAAATTAAGTTAAACTTTTAAAGTGTGTTAAGTTAATTTTATATACGGTGTCTCCTCTTAAGATGATTATTATTCAAATCCAGTGGTAAAATCTAAATAATAATAAAAATAATAATGCTTGGCTTTTCTACGAAAACGTCACTATGTGTTGGGATTGACAAAAAGTATAATTTTTGCAGCAGAATATTCGACCAATTGACACGGTTTTTGTTTTTATCTATCAGACCAAATTTAGGTATATTTTTAAGTTAAAACTCCTTCAGTTATTCCGTTTCTTGGTCTTTTCCGCCCAAGAATTGGTTGATCAATATAATATTGCGGGTTGTGGTAGAGTTTTCAGAAGCAAACTAATGCCTGTTATTAAGGCCGTTGAGTATGTTGGTAAATTGATTTCTACTTACGTTGTGGAAGCACTTTCCAATCAAAATTTCATTGTGCTCTCGTTCAATTTTGTCAATTCGAGTTTTATTACAATAAAAAACTTTAAAAAACAGTCACATTTAATTTTTTTATTACAATAAAAAACTCTCACATAACGTCACATCTCAATTTAAATTAAAAACTTGAATCAACGAACTAAACAAGCCCTAAATGCTTAGATCGCAGTAGATCTTTAACTCTTAGCAGGCTTTAAAACATGAATTTTATAGTTTCCTATATTTCAGGGAGGGCAACAAGGTTGCTGGTAAGTTATGATATTTATCTATCTACGAGTCTATTGTTGTTTTCTGCGCCTGACTTCGTGAAGCAATTTATTTGGAAAAAAATTTATATTGGTATCTTGTGTTATAATGAAATTAGTTTTTAGTACTATGTATGTTTAGTAAATTTAAATCGATATTTTGACCTTTCAAAATATCATTTTTTAGTACCCTAAGTCCCTTTTTTTGACATAAAATGTTAAATATGCCCTTATATATAAAATTACTTTGTTGACTAGAATTAATTAAAATTATAACTTTTTTTTTTAAGAAGAATGCCCTATCCTTGGTTCCAAACACCACTAAAATTTTAAATTTAATTAATTCTGATCAACAAAGTAGTTTTAATTTTAATTAATTCTAGTCAACAAAGTAGTTTTATGTATAAGGGCACATTTGACATTTTATATCCCAAAAAATGGGCTCAGGGGTGCTAAGAAATGATTTTTCAAAAAGTCAAGGTAAATTTAAAATTACAAAAATACAGGATACTAAAAGATAATTTTGTTATAACATAGGATACCAATATGAATTTTTTTTTTCATTTATTTATGATGATATTTGCCGGATTCAAAGTTTTAACTTTTAGTCTTAGTTATTGTGCAAATGTTGATGGTCTTATCTTATCTTATATTGAATTGGAAATTATAAATTATTTTTTTCTTAGTTTGGTTTTTTCTATTAGCTTTTACCAATTAAGGTTACTACAAGAAAAGATTCTTTTAGCGGCAATCAACATGTCTCTAATGTATGTTTGGTAGGAAGGAAAGTAAATGTGATGGAAAGGAAATATAAAAGTGATGGAAAGAAAATATAGAAGTGATGAAAAATAGCAATGATAGAAAGAAAATTAATTTTCTTTTACGTTGTTTGTAGAAAAGATAGAAAGAAAATGAACAATGTAATAGAAAATTAATTTCCTTTTTTAATTGGAAATGAATACGATTTCACTTTTTTATTATATTCAAAATAATCTATTAAAAAATCAACCAAATGCAATTTAAGAATCAGTCCTAGAATGATTCTCAAAATAATTTCATTTTTACTTTTTATTAAAAATAAAATCATTTTAAAACTAATTTTAAATGCATCCAATGTTCTTCACTTTAACCACGCTAAAAGTATTATCTGAGCTATCTAGATTCTCCTTGTCATTATAGTAATAAAGTGAAATATGTTAATCAGTGACGGATACTTTCACAGTCCGGATCATTTGAACCGTCTAGCAAGACCAAGAGATGCGTGAAAATGTTGGCACATAAGTTCGTTAAAAAGATTCCCGTTTTAAATTCATAGTCACGAGCCAGTTTGATGAGTATGAGGTTTCAAGTATTAGGACTCGTTTGTTTCACAAAAAAATTTAAATTTCAACTGTCAAAATTAAAAAAAAAACTGATTTAAACGCATAAACTAAACGAGTTTTTATTGTTACAATTGGAGCCACATGCCACATTGCAAGAAGATAGGAAATTTAATGGACGTTGCATGATTTGGATGTTATAATATAATATGGATCACCATCTTACCAAAGTCTACTAACCTTTCTTAAGAAATAGATAATATCATTGACACAGCTCATGCCTCATAGATAGATATGTCTATCCATGACGCATCATCATCATTTTCAGCCAGCATATAACCGTCGTCCTAAGTCGTAATTAACGACAGTTAAAAACCATCATCAAACGTCGTTAATATTTAATGATTCCTAATTAGATGTCGATTCAAACCGTGGTTAAACACGTGCTTTGTACTAGTGACATAGGAAGGTGTGATCAAAATTAATAAAATTTTTACATTACTAGTGCAATAAAGTATGAAAATTCATTTTTTAAAAGATAATGTAGTAGATAGTAGATTTTTGAAATTAAATTAAGTAAATAATACATTTTAAAATTATTTAAAGTAAATAGCAGTTTACCGCGTAAATATTTTTAATTACAAATAGTAAAAAGATTTTTTCCCACATAAATTGGTTATAAAATGCGGTGAACATATAATAAAATAGCACATGTTAACTTTTTTTATTTATTCATATATATGTTAATTTTTGTGCTCTTTTGTATGCACATATAAACTTTTGACCACAATTATTGCTTTTCTTTTAAATTTAGAATTCATATATATATATATATATATATATATCTTTGGTTAAAAAAGATAATTTATGTACAAGTAGTAAAAGCATACAACTCTTGTTAAATTAATAAATATTTATTTATCAATAATTAAGTAAATAACCCCTAATACTATTTTTTTTCTTAATCCCAAGAATGTAATATTATTTTATAGGGATTTTAACTATATATTGTTGAATTTGCTGCCAGGTCCTTCGACTACGTCCAATTTGGCTTTCTATTCCATTTCGAACATTTCTAAAAATGTTGCAGGCTATATCATTTTCTTGCAATGCACACAATTCAACTTCGTTCATTTTACCGATTTGAATTTTTAGTTTTAAATTTTTACAGTAAAAAATTTTTAAAAAATGTCACATTTAATTTTTTCTACTATAGTAAAAAATTCTTATAAAATATCATATATTAACTCAAATTAAAAATTCAAAACGAACGAGGTCAAAATAATCAAGGTCCCGTTCATTTCATTAATTGAGTTTAAATTCGAGTTTTGCTACAGAAAAAGCTCTTATAAATAATCACATTTAACTTTTTATTACAGTAAAAAATTCTCACATAAAATTACATCTCAATTCAAATTAAAAACTTAAATTTGTGAATTAAATGAGCTCTAAATATACGACATGATTGATTGAAAATGTTAGGAACTTGCTGAAATTGGAATCCGTTTTTCAAGCCATGCACATGCACAAAAGCAGTGGTTACTGATTAGATCGTTGATTTCGAAGTACTAGTTAGTCAAAAATGAAATTGCAGAGGAAACTTTTCATATTTGTCATCTTCCTTTTGTTTGTTTCTTTCTGCACCTTTCTTTTTTGTTTTTTTGTTTTTTGTTTTTTCCATCTTTTTGAATGCAAAAAACAGCAATAAAATTAAATTTGGTGCATTTTATTATAATAAAATATTGAATTGATATCTTATATTATTTATAATATTAAAATGATACATTAATATTTTAGAAAACATTTTTTTTTTGTACTTTGGAGCTAATTTTTAGAAGATAAAATGACACTTTCTACCTTACTTATTAAATAAATAGAAACCAATAATTTATAAAAAAAAAAGTCTAAAAATATTTAAAACAATTAAAAACTTAAAAAAACAAAATAAAAGAGTTCTCCATAGTTATTCGAGAAACCTACCACTTCCCATCTAATCTCACATTTGAGAACCCCACTTTCAAAAATGTTGAACTACTATTTTAACATTATAAAAAATACAGAGTATCAACTCAATGTTTTGTTATAATACAAGTACTAGATTGATTTCATCCTTAAAATACATTTCATTAATCTACAAATCATGAAGTTTACAGAGAACATTTTGGCCTCATTCAATTCGCGAATTCGAGTTTTCAATTCAAGTTGAGATGTGATTTTATGTGAGAGTTTTTTACTGTAGTAAAAAGGTTAGATGTGACTTTTTATGAGAGCTTTTAACTGTAACAAAACTCAAATTAAAAACTCAAATTGATAAAATGAACGAGACTCTCATTAATCAACAAACATTTCATTAAACATTTATGCACTTTCAAATCCAATATGTCCTCTTCTCCAAAGGGCTCACAATTTTTAACAATTTGTAAGCATAACACATTTTTAACACATTTTTAAATGTCAGTCACATAACAAATAATATGTTTCTTTTATTTTGAGTTCGCTTTTATGCAATTCATCACATTGTAAGCATATTTTGATTAATTAATTCTTTTTATTTTGCAAATACCAAAATTATAGAAAAAAATGAGAAAATGTTATTTTTTTTTTTAATTTAAAGCAACACATTTGAGGGTAGTATTTTTGTTAGTACGTCTACTTGTGTCGTGTTGTTGTAATTTCTATATCAAGTCCTGTTTAGTTATCATTTTTATGACTCAAATACATTACCAAACAATGAAAATGAAGGTAAAAACAAAGCAAACGAAAAAGGGGGTTGAGTTTGAAATTAAGACGATAAAACAAAACCTGGTTCATACCATATCTAGATCTCAAGAGGTTCTATGCATTTGAGTTTGATTTTTATTTTTATTTTTTATAAGGAAAAACCCTATTTTTTTCCAAATTGTTTAAACTATTATCCATACTATATACCTATTCTAAAATGTTAGATTGAAATATTATAAAAAATAAAAATAATAAATCTGATAGAGTTTAGAGATGCATAATAATATTAGTATGGAAAATAAATTTTTTTTAATACCCCATCTCCAAAGTATGTTTAGGACAATTGCTATTGGACACATTATTGTTTTGATTTGCTTCTAAATAACCTTATTACAGATTAATGGCCCGTTTAGTTCGCTGATTCGAGTTTTTAATTCGAATTAAGATGTGATTTTATGTGAGAATTTTATACTGTTGTAAAAAAATTAAATGTGACTGTTTCTAAAAACTTTTTACTATAATAAAATTTAAATTCTAAATTTAAATCGATAAAAATAAACGGGGCGTAAAAATCATGCAATTTTATTGCTGTACAACTTGTAGTCGAATTAAAAGTGACCGTGAACACATTTTTCTCTCCTTTTCAATGCAAAAAATTGGAATTGATTGAAGAGGCATGAATTTATTGGACCCCGCAAATGGATGCTTGAAGCACAAGACATCGTTTGATTGCTTGAGTCAAGATTAGACCATCTCACATGATTGCTTCTATTTGCCTAAAAATTCTGTAGTGAATGCCAAGATATCATTAGTTGTAAAAACTTGATTTTTAAAATTAAAAGTGGACTTTTTTTTTTTTTATTGTGAGACCCCTTAAGAAAAACAACTAAAATTCTCATTTTAAATCATTAAATTAATTTTTTAGTAATTAAATTTGTATAAATTCATATTAAAAATTCTGTTGCCGATCTTAAGGAGTCTATTGAGAGAAAGTTTTAAAATTAAAATTAAAATTAAAATCAAAATAAAAAAAATAAGAAAATCCCAATACACTGGTGAATTTTGACCTTGTGATTTCAAAGTGGGACCCTTTAAAATGCTGTCCACACTAACTCCTCAAATCTGACTTTTTGTAGACTCCATTTGCTGCCCCCATACTCACATACCTAAAGAGAGAGATGGTCTACTTTAAACCTAAACCCAAATACAGAGAGACAGAGCTACAGAAAAAGGCAGAAGAGATTTCATTTTCTCTCTCTTTATTTTTTATTTATTTATTTTTTTCAGGGATTGATTAAAGATGGTTGTTTATTATTCTTTTTCTTTTTTTTTTTCTCTTGGTTTAATGAGAAAAGCATATTAATTTGGTTTAAAAAAGTAAAAGTGAAAGCAAAAGTTGAAAATTCACAGATTTCCATACCTTCTTTCTCTTTCTCTCTCCTGCTTTCTCTTTCAGACTGGTGCTTGTTGATGGCATATACCCACAATTACCACAATTACCCAACAAGAAGACAAAGCAGAGCCCACCTAACAAACCCACAAAAAGAGAAAACTACCCACAATTAAATTTAAAGAAAAAAAAAAACAACCCAAATTTTAATAAATGAACCTAAATCCAAAAAGTAAAAAACCAAAATCCAATTCTAAATATTCTTTTCTCTGCCACTAATTCAACTCAAATCCACTTTCTTTACCACATCATCTTCCCTCTATCCCTCAAGCTCCCTTTATTTTTTTCCCTGTCTAGCAAAAAAGGAAAAACCAAAACTTTGTCACAAGGCTCAGCAAAATCTGAGCCAAAACCAGAAAAAAGGAAGAAAAAAACCAAAAACCATGCCTGTTCTTACAGAAAGTATTGAATTGAGAAGACCCAGAAGCCAATTTGCGGAGCTTATCTCTGAAACCGATCCAAACCCATCTCAGGCACAACAAATCCCTTCCATAATCCAATCCACTCGCGGCAAATCTACCATTTCGTCTCTCCTTCTCTCAACTTTTTCCAACAGCAACGGGAATGAAACCGCCATGGCCATGAACAGCGTGAAGAAGAAAAACAACTTTTCTTCGGCGAGTTTCAGGGGCCTGGGATGCAGTGCGGGGTCCTCACAGCAAGTCTCTGTGCCGGCGGTGATCCGGACGTCGGCGGATTGGGAAGGGAAGAAGGTGAGGAAGAAGAAGCAGAAGAATAGTAATAAGAAGAACAAGAGTAAGGAGGGGGGAAAGGACAGAAATGCCCTCCTTGATGGTGGTGGGCAGCAGAATTGCGTGGATTTTCAGGATGTCTGGTGTGGGCCCGGCATCGGGTTCTCGGCCGATGCGGCGGCCTCCGTTGACTGCGTTGTCGCCACCAGGAGGAATGCTGCTGGTGGGTCCCGTGGGAAGATTGATGGAGAGAAGATGACTAGTGGCCACAGAGAGGTATTTTTCACGTTGCATTTATTTTTGAAATTAGGTCTCAAATCATCGCTAAGCTGTGCTTGAAAGGCCCTTTTTTCATTTATATTACACGCATTGAAAATTATGTCTTATTTACGTATTTTGAATTTGGTTTTGTTGTTTTGACTATGTTGCTTACTTGCTTCTTCTTTGTGTGTAACAATTTTCCAATTATGTCCATTCATAATTGTTGTATTTTGGACTATGTTGTTGTGTTTTGATTAATGAGATATTCTCATTTTGGGTTTGTTAGCTTTTCCTTTCATGTACCTTTCAGTGACCATTTTTCTTATTTACTTTTGGGGGTCTAATGCGTGCACGTATTAATTTCATAGTAGCCAACGGAAATTGAACTCGTCGGCTCATGGTTTATTTTATTTGGTTATTTATTTATTTAACAGGTATTTATTTGTTAGGGATAACATAATTAGCTTTGTGATGAGTGGAGGATATTTCCGTTCCGTTCTATGTTCACTGATAAGCTTAAGTCTTTTGGTTTTCCTTTTAGGTTTCTTTTTCCTGTAAGTCCATTCCTCCGTATTAGTTTGTTTTCATTTTGGCTTTGTTTTTGATTATTTGCTTCGCTTATTCTTGTTGGCAGCGTTCTTATTTAGCAAGGCGCGCCGTCATCCCTGACCCTACCCCATTTTTTGATACTGAATCCGACTTCTTGTCGGAACGCCCGGGTTCGGAGGTTTTTGGTGCTAGGTATTTTCGCCATGTTCGACACCCTTCTCCTGAAGGCCTTGCTGAGGTGTGTACTGATATTGTTAGTGTACATTATCTGTTTGTTTTGTTGAAATGGAAATTAGTCAATGTGGAATACCTGATTGAGAAACACTTTTACTTTGAATATATCAATCTTTGCTTTACAAGAAGTATTTTTACATGTCAACTAATATTCCTTTCTTCTTTACAAGGGTAAGAAAGGTAAAGATGCCCGAGTAACGATTATTTTAAGATGTATTGTCTTTGAAACTGCGTTAATAAGTAATAAACCTTTATTTATTCGTTTACATATTCAAGGGATTTCACTCGGGTCATTTAAAACCATATTTTGTATAATACCAGAAAAAACATAGTCTGGTTAAATGGTTTGTGAACTTCTCTGTCCATTTATTTTTTTTCCCAGTTCTCTGCTCTAATTGACACTCTTTAACAAAAGTAAAATTTCTTGACTAAACATATTCAACTAGAATCTACAACTTAAGATGAACAATGTCCTCTTTTATGGATGCTTGGAGTTAGAATAACATTTAAGGCTATATTTCTTTAAGTTGTCTTATAGTGTTTTATATGTTAAATTTCTTAGTGCATATTCCTTTAAAAAAAAAAAAATCTTAGTGCATATGGTCGACAGCTTACATCATCATCTAAAAAACTTCATGTCAAAAGCCTTATTATTAAATACTAGATTCTATGATGACGTGGGTCATTAGCAATATGGGATTGGATTAAAGTGTGTAACTTTGTTGTATTCTGTTCTGAACTAAATTGTTCATTGTTTGGAATAAGTATGTTATTGACAATTTTCTTTGAGCTTAGTATATGAATTTAACACGATCGTTTGATGTTCATTACAAAGTAATTTATCAGGGGAATCCTGTATATGTGAATAATGTAATGTACACAGTACATATTTAAAGGTTCTCTCATCTTTAAGAAATTTTTGAAGCAAATACTGGATGGCTGCAGATAATGATGCTTCAGAATGGTCTGCTAATGGGTGGAAGAGTAGACATGCACGATCGATTTAGGGACATGAGACTCGATGTTGATAACATGTCATATGAGGTAATCTTTTAACAATCAATAATGGCCTTCAACTTGTTTTCTTCAATTCCCAGTTTGGTTTTGCTTACCTAATGCTAATGAAAACAGGAGCTTCTTGAGCTTGGTGAAAGAATCGGTTATGTGAACACTGGACTCAAAGAAGATGAAATAGGTCGCTGCATAAGGAAAATTAAGCTCTCGATTCCGAGTGATTGGTTGCGGTTATCCACACAAGTAGATAGGAAGTGCAGCATTTGTCAGGTGAGATTGCTTGTAACTAAATAAATGGGTGAATAAATAAAATGTGTCTGATTGGTTCTAATTTTCATTTTTGGGATCTGTTTTTCACTTATGTGCTTTTATTGTATGATAATGCTTAAACATCTATGAAACGTACTTGTTCATACAGGAGGAATATGAAGCAGATGATGATATTGGTAAGCTGGACTGTGGACATGGCTTTCACATAGAATGCATAAGACATTGGCTTGCACATAAAAATACTTGCCCTGTTTGCAAGGCCGAAGCAGTGGCTCGGCGCTAAGGCCGTGGAAAACTCCTCCAAAACTTACACAGCATTGCTGGTTTTCGAAACTTCTCATTATCCCTCTACATGGTGTATAGATTTCATTTCCTCCAAGCAATACATATTCTTTTGTTTGAAGCTTTTCCTCCACCCTATTTGCTTGTTTTGAAATGATGGGCCTCATTTATATTATGGCAATTCCATGTTTATGATCTTTACAAGTTACAACAAACCTTTTCGAAGTCACTATTTTGTGTTTTCTGCTGCCCTTGACGAATTCATAGGGCTGAAATGTGTTGTGCTTGTTCTTTATGTGAATTCTTTTTCCCTTTTTAATTTTGTGGACGAAACCAAACTTTATAAGTGCCTGGTTCAGTTAGTACTTGTGTCGTTAATTTTATTGAACATGGACCTAATTTATTGCTCCCGGCAACTTAGAAGAGAGTTCAGATGACATATAACATAGATGACTTAAAAGGTCCCTCTCTTTGAGGCAGAAAGGAAAAGAATTTGGGGCCACCTTTTTTCTCTCGTGTCCTTTTAGCTGTTAAACAGAATATTTTTGTTTCATTGCCATTGGGACGCCGTTTTATATTTAGGTCTCGTTTATTTTACTGATTTGAGTTTAAAATTAAAGTTTTATCACAGTAAAAAAATTTTAAAAATAATCGCATTTAATTTTTTTTATTGTAATAAAAATTTTTTATATAAAATTATATTTTAACTTAAATTAAAAATTTGAATTAGTAAATTTAAATATGCATAAATGATAAAAGGTCCTTCTAAGAGAACCAGGTTTTCAATATATAGTCAAAAGTCATATGCCCAAAACTGAGAAAACTTGACAGATAATGAAGGTTTTAAGCAGAAGTTGCCGTACCATAAAATTCTCATAAATCATTGTGTCCATGTTTTTAAGAAAGCATGTCAGATTAATTAGTAAATTAGGCAAAGTAACTAAAAGCGTTTTAACTTTGTAGATGTGCTGATAACAAGGCAATTGGGGTAACTAGTTATACTATGAATGTATACAAGAGAAATGCTAACATCTATTAATTATGTGTTAAATAGCACAATAAATGTAAAGAGAGAAAGAGGCCTCGTTCACTCTACCGATTCGAGTTTTTAGTTTTAGGTTTTTATAGTAAAAAGTTATCAGAAAATGTCATATCAAAATTTTTTATTATAGTAAAAAGTTCTCAAAAAATGTCACATTTCAACTCGAATCGAAAATTTAAATCCGTGAAATAAACGAGACTTGAGAGTGACAAAGAGAGAGTGATGCAAATATTTTCATGAATATAATACGAGTCTCAACATAAGTGCTCACTATTAGTCAAAAAGATGAAATAACCAAAAGAAGATAAGAAGACTTTTATTCCTACGCTGCAATTAACACGGCATTGTCTGCTAGTCTTCTAGTATATACTATATACTTTTGACTTTTATGCAACAAAGCAAGATGAGGATGAGCAAGGATATATATATGTCGGTAAATTAGGAAATTATGAGCTGTGAAAGAGTTGTATGACTGTATGATTGGATATTAAGAGATAGAAAATTCGGATATTAAGGGTCCGTTTAGTTCACTGATTTAAGTTTTTAATTCGAGTTGAGATGTGATTTTATGTGAGAGCTTTTTATTGTAGAAAAAAAGTTAAATGTGATTATTTATGAGAGCTTTTTACTGTAGTAAAACTCGAATTCTAAATTCGAATAAGTGAAATGAACGTGCTTAAGAGAGGATATTTGATTTTGTATTGTTTTTTTATTTACAGATTTGGTTTTTCTGTTTTAAGGATTAGATTAATCTCACCGAGTCCGTATGATTTCTGTACAATTTCTCTGCAACTATGAAGGAATAAAATAACTGTTTTATCTTTCATTACTTGCATGGTATCAGAGTGAGAAATCTTAGGTTTAAATTCTTGTAATTATACTATTTATCTCTATTTAAAATTATCATCATGTGCTAGGTCTTTAATATATTTCAGGCTTTAATATTTACGTGTTGGGCTTTTCAATTAATTTATATAGGGAAAATAGTAGAAAATAGGCCAATATGAAAAGCTTAAGAAAGTAAATAGGCCAATTTTTAGTTATAGAAATTAATAGGCCATAACTTGTCAAGTTATGGTTCATAACCAGATAAGTTATGGATAAACTTGTCAAGTTATGGTTCATAACCGGATAAGTTATGGACAATTATGAATAATAACTTGTCAAGTTATGGTTCATAACCAGACAAGTTATGGACGAAAATAATAATTTGGCCTATTTATTAACTTATGTAAACTATTGACCTATTAATTTTAATTTATCTCAAATTTTGGCCTATTTTCCTCTTTCTCCCTTTATATAAGTTGTCCATTGTCCAGTCCACACGGGAAGAGGTGAGTGAAAGTATTAAAGTATAAAATTATTATTAGTACATCTCGTAATAACTTAAGTTTTTAGGATGTATTGATAAGCTAAATATAAATATATATATATATATATATATATATATCCATTAACATCATAAAGGTTCAATACATATGTGCCAAAATTTTGTAAATTTTCAAAACAACTCTGTCTTGTCGAATGCCTTTATTTGATAAACTCTAATTTTGCCTTGGTAAACATTTTTTCTCCTAAAACACGTTTTGTTTTTTCTTCCCTTGCAAGGTATTTAAAAAGCAAAGTAGGTTGACTATCATTTCTAAAGGCTGATTATTCACCTGCCACTTTTATAAATACTAGTAAAAAAAAAAAAAAAAAAAAAAAAGAACGCGCATGCTAGTTATAACAGGGCATGAATTTAACTATTATATTTATTATTTATTAAAAATATAATTTTATAAGGTAGATAAATAAATTTTAAATAATTGTTAGACTCTATTAATTATAGTTGTTGGTTTGAGAGAGCATAATAATTTTAAAAAGTTAAAAATAATGGTGAATATTTTATATCTTATTCGAAAAACATAGCACAAGAAAATGATCTACATAAAATGCATCTATATCATTAAAATAAGTTATGAAACAGAAACTTAATGCAAATAAATTTTAAATTTCTTATTAATATGAGGTTTTAGTCTAAATAAAATGAAACATTATTATTTAATTTGACCATTTTCTCGTAGCCCTAAGTAAGAGAAAAAAGTAAATAAATTAACAAAACCTTACGTAGTTTTTGATGGGCGATGGTTCAGAGTCACTTTCTACACGTAATACAATTATTATTTAATTTAATAAATTTTTCTTAAGTTCTAAATAAAAGAAAACTGTATATATCAAGTAAGAAAAAAGTATAAAAGGTGATGGGTTGGAAACAAAAAAAATGAATTGTTTATTCTTAAGCTATAAATAAGAGAAAATAGTAGATAATAATAAAGTAAAAAGTACTAAAGGCAAATGGTATAAAAGAAAACACAAATTTAGCGGCTCCTTTTTTAAGCCCTAAGTAATAGAAAAGAGTAAATTTCAAGTAAGTAAAAGATAAAAAAGGTGAAGAGTATAAATAGAAATATAAATTAAACCACATTTTTTGAACCCTACGTAAAATACAAGAGTAGATAACAAATAAGTAAATAGTATAAAAGGTAAAGGGTATAAATAGAAACACAAATTAACTGCTTTTCTTAAGCTCTAAGTAAGAGAAAAGAATAAATAATAAGTAAGTAAAAAGTATAAAAGTTAGATCACTGCAGACATAACAAGTAACAATACTCAACTCCTACTATTAGTCTAAAAAAAACTCACAATGTAACACTCTATTTTAATTGTTGGATTACTTTTTAATAGTTAGATCTGCAAAAAAAAGAGCAATTTTGTACTGTGCGCTATAAATTTTTAATACGCATTTATACAGATTTAATTATTAAAAACTTAATTTAATAATTAAAATAGAGTGTTCTATTGAAGAGTTTTTTTTTAAGGAATCTCACTGTAAAGACTCCCTTTCAATAAAGATTTAAGATTTAGCAAAAAAAAAAAAAAAAAAAGAAAAGCAAAAGACCCAAACTTTACGTTCAATTATAGTCCCATAAGTCATGAGTACACATGCAATGTTGGCTCCGGTGCTTCTTTATTACGGACGGATCACTGCAGACATATTTTTAGCGAAAATTATACTAAGATGATGTTTAGTAGAGATATTCGTTTCTTGATTTGAATCATAATTTATGGTTTATTATAGTATTTTTCTCACAAAAAATACACGTAAATTAAAAATAGTTCTAATCACATGGTTCTAATCCATGAACCAAACGGACTCTAAATAACATATTTTTAAAACTAAACTAAATAAATAACAGATTTTAAAATTATTTAAAATAAATAATAATTTATTTTGTAAATGTTTTAATTGTGACTAGTAAAAAATAATTTATATGGTAAAATATTTTTATTTAAGTGAAAAAAAATATATTTTTTTACGTCAACAGAATTCTTGAAAGCAATTGCCTTGGCTTTTCTTATTTTGTAAGGAAGAGAGTAACCAGAATTATATTATTATGAAGAAAAGCATCGACAAACCATGTTGATATGCTCAGGAATGCTAAGGGAGCGTTTAGTACGTGAGTTTTAAAATTGAAAACTATGATTCTGGTTCAAATTAATATTTATTCACAAAAAATAAAAAATAGTTCTGATTCGACTCAACAAAATTTAGTGTTTGGTTTAGATAGTTTTGATTCAAGATATGAACTCTGATGTGATATTTTAAATTAAAATCGCTCTGATTTTAAAACCACATTCTGTTTTAATTTTAAGTGGTTTAAACTCTTAATTTTGATTCTAATTTCAAAACTATAATTTAGACCAAAAATCATAAATTATAATTATAAATTCAAAATTAAGATTAAAATTATCTTGATTTAAACTCTCATACGAAACGAAACTTAATTGGTTCTATTGGTCGCAAGTACAGCATGTATATTATGGTAAATAGTTCAAACTGTTATTTTAGTAAAATTAGTGAAGCTAACTCGTAACATTACCCAGATATTCTATAAATGTTATGATTACATTAGCGACCAAAAAACAAAAAAAGATTTTGATTATTGATTAGGATAGAATAGGGTATGTAAAAGTAAAACCAATATCTTATATAGAATTGCTCAATATATTTGAGCTTAAATAGCTCACGAGAGCAGGAAAAAGATTTATATGTACAAGTATAGATATTCAAATGACAATAATATATAATTTACACTCAAAACTGCACTGAAATAAACTCAAAACAATTGAAGCAAGAAGATTCAGATTCTTCTTCTTCTATTGAAGCAATAATATATTCCAATCTTCCAGAAAATCACCGCCCATTCCATTCTCCCATCACATTTCCTCTATTCCACACGGCTCCGTTGTAATAACCTGGATTTGGATAAGGAAGACGAGCCTGCGGAAATGGCGTCGTTTGGGGAGGAGAAGCAGGCCAACAGTCATTTCCTTGTCGTTGCGGAATCGGAAACGGCGAACAGTAATTGTAATATTGCTTAGAATAGGAGAGGCTCGGATCTACCAAATCAAGATTGGGGACTTCCTCCACAGTCGGATACCTAATTTTGCACGAATCTAGGGTTTTCGCCGACTTCGAATTGAACTTGTACGACAGCTTCAACACGCCATTTGGCTTCCCGTCGGAGGATCTCACTTGGTACCGGACGAATCTCACGATTCCATTGGCCGACGCCTCGTCGGTGAGATCCGTCAGCGGAATCCGGACCTCTCCGATCGTCTTGTCTCCGATTCCGAAGAGGACGCCCTCGTGGCGAAGATCCAGGTGAATGAAGAGGTGATCGAGATCAGAATCGAGGCTGAACCGCATCTCGTGATTCCATTCCGGGAATCCGTCGTTCTCTCTGTCCGTGGGAGTTCTCTGCTGATGCATCTTCTCCATTTTCTTGCCAGGATCGTCGCTGACGATGGAGGCGAGCGCGAAGATCGAGAGCTTCTGGAAGAAGTTGAAGGCCCTGAGGTCTTCCCCGGAGATGAGCTTGATTTCTATGGAGCTCGATTCCTCGGCCATGGAGTTTGGGATCAATGGCGATGGCGGAAATCACGATGTGACTTCTTTTAGAATTTGAATTTGATTAAAGATTTTGGATTCGAAAACGGAAAATAAAAAAGTTGTTTTCTTTGTAAATGACGAACTAACGATTTCTCTTCGGCTTTCGCGAATTAGTTAGTTTCGTTCCAAACAGAGTGTTTTTGCATCAGTGCAGTACAGAACGCGTTTCTTGTTTCTTTTTTTTTTCCTTTTATTTATTTATTTATGAAATTTGTGAATACAAAAGCCGCCAACGTTTGCATCATTGCCGCCCGCGTGTAGATTAGCAGCCAATAGGAAGCTTGCTTTCCAAGATGGATTTTGTACTTCACTGGACGAGAATACCCCTGTTTTATTTCCTAATTCCCTCTCACCTCCCTTTCTTTTTTCAGATAAGGTTTTTTTTATTACGAGTAGTTAATTTTATCGATTTGAATTTAAAATTTAAATTTTATTATAGTAAAAGTTTTTTAACAAATAATTATATTTAATTTTTTATTATAATAAAAAATTATCACATAAAATTATATTTTAATTTAAATTAAAAATTTAAATCAGTAAATTAAATGAGTCTAATATTAACAAAAAAAAAAACTTGAGAAGACCATACTAGCCATCATAATTAATAAAGAGTACCCTTATTTATTTTGACATAAGTTAAAATCGTATTCACAAAAAATGAGTCCCTTTAAGTGTGTAATGAGACTCAATATAATAAAATTTACTATTTTATAAATAATGAGATTTTATCATTATTAGAATAAATATAATTTTTCATCAACAAAATATGATTCTCATTTAGTGGGATCCACCGTTACAAAAGTGATGAGGTTTAGACTTTAGAGCATGTCTCTTGCAACGTAATTCTGCGCTGCATGTACTTCCAACGGAACTTTAGAAATGGCTCACGGCAGAGGAAAGACATCAAGTGACATCAAGAACGACCATGAAAGCTTTTTGCCTTTGTGAGATTTGACCTAAAGTTGGATAATGACATAATAACAGCATCTTTAAACATTGGGCAAACAAGTAATTATCTAGTAGCCAAAAGTGAAATCTGGCATTATTCAATTCGTTGATTAAAATTTTTAATTCGAGTTCAGAAGTGATTTTATGTAAAAATTTTTAATTGTAGTACAAAAAGTTAAATGTTATTTTTATAAGAATTTTTAACTGTAGTAAAACTGTAATTAAAAACTCAAATTGGTAAAATGAACGATGTCTAATTAGAAATAATAATTCATATATCACATCAGTTGATACACAAAAATTAAAATTTGAGTTAGTGTCCCTAACACTACTCAATCTTAAATTGTAGTATTTGGAGTCCTTTTGTAATGTAATATTATCTTAATACTTAATTTTTCATATACTAAACTTGGTGGTAAATTTACCAAGTATAATTTATGTTAAATTTTGTCATTTTATTATTATTGGTTGGTATTTGCACTTTTCATTTAATCCTTATTTCTAAAGCTTAATGACTATGACAAAGTACAGTCATTATTAAATATCACTATTCATTAGTGCATAAATGAAAAAATATATTAAATACACTGGTTGTGTTTTGAGTTATTTTTAATTTTCATGTTTTTTAAGAAAGAAAAAATAAAAACAGAAGAGAAATGACGTTTGATACAATTAAGATAAAAAATAGAAATAAAAACGATTTTTTAGTTTAATGTAAAATAAGAGAGAAATGAATTTTCATTTTTTATTTTTTTTCTCTTCTCTCGAGCAGAGAGAGATAATAATAAATTTTTTTTATATTGAGAATAATCTCTTGATAAAACTTACCAAACACATTTAAAAATAATTTTTATCTAAAATTAAAATATTTTTATTTTATTTTATATAAAAAAAAACTTATTTTAAAATGAATTTAAACGCACATTATTTTCATATTGTATTGCTACTACGTAATTGACTTTTCGCCTGTCGAAGTTCTTAGTCGTCTTTAAAAGCTTATTTGACAGGAGAAAAAAGCACTGAAGCATGATGGTGAGAGAGTTAGAGATGTAGAGGTATTCCAATAACTGTTTATCTTTTGTTTTTATCTTCAGCAATAACATGGATAATACAAAATATATATATATATATATATATAAAAATAAAATAATTAACTTGTTACAATATAAATTTAACTTTTCTATTAAATTTGGAAAACGAATTAGTAAGGATGTCGAGACACGTGAATCATACTTTTTTTTTTTTTTTAAATAGATTCGTCTCTTTTGACGAATTAGAACTCAAATCTTCCTTCTATCACTAAAACCAAACTACAAAAAAGAAAAACACTCAAAGAACTCGAAAACAAAAGAGGAACCGGGAGAGAGGATGTCGAGGCACGTGTTACAAGCCTTATATAGGCTCTTGAGAAAGGAATTTCGAGACAATGAATTATGAGACTTAATCACATAATTATGGTCCAATCTTTATGTTGTAAAACCGTGCTCCTTCCTTTGAGATGAATCTGGCCACAAACCATAATTAGATTCGAATCACAATTCAAATAACCAAAATTAAAATAAATTTTACAATCTGAACAGTGAACCAAACAATGCATAATCATTTGTCTAAACGTTTTACTCTCAATTTGAATTGATATTTTCAACGGGTATCGAAACACAAATTCAGATTTTAATTGTATGTTTAGAATTCTTTAATTTAAGCTTGTTGATTGAAACAATGATTAGGACGTAGAGGTAGGAAAACTAGAAAAACTAGACGCTCATACAAGTTTTGCTAAACCAAATATATTTTCTTTGGAGTTCAATTAAAATATAGAAGCCGAATCAGATGAAGAGAATAATCAAGAATTGACTAGCATCGAATCTAACAAAGACGTGGTTGCGTTGGATTGTAAAAGTGAATTACAATCTTCCATGACTACCGAGAGTCAAATTTAAATTTAGATATGACTGGTCGTCAACAGACTCACTATTTTTGTATAGATTTTGAGTCGTATTGTCGTGTCACGATCCCAAATTCCCACTCCTAATTGATAGTGGAAAATGTTAAAAGTCTCTTGATATTGAACTGAAGGATGTAGCTTGGCGACTTAATTGAAACTGGAGTTAAAATTCCAAGTTGAAAACTGATGCATGATTTGATGCCTTGAGTGAGGACTTATGTAACAACAACAGAGTTTTAACGTTGGAAACACTTGCAACCATTGTTATCAATACAGTTTTAGTACGATCCGATTTTGAGAAGTCTAATGAAAATTCTTAGGCCCTGTTCATTTTATCGATTTGAGTTTAGAATTCGAATTTTATTATAGTAAAAAGCTCTCATAAACAGTTACATATAACTTTTTTACTACAATAAAAAACTTTCACATAAAGTCACATCTCAACTTAAATTAAAAACTCAAATCAACGAACTAAACGGTCCCTTAATTTCCAGTTTGCTGGCCTTCCAACAACTTTGACATAGTCTATTAATAATTTCTTGTATTTCGCAACTTGATTAAATATTGTATTGTTACTAATTTCTTGTAAGACTTGCATAATCATCTTGAGAATATCAAGAAGTTATATAAATCTATAGAATGAACACATCAGCATTGTTTCGATAACATATTTTTACAAGAATACCAATGCTTTTAACATGACGGCATGCATCTAAGAGTTTTTTGATTTTTTTCCTCATTACAATGCTGTTTCTTCTACACACAAAGGGCAACAAAGTACATTAATTCTCAAGTCTTAAGACTAGGAATCAAGAGAAAGAACATAGCAGAGAGTCGTTGCGCCTGTAAATTGAAATCGCTAAGAATGATTTGTTTATTTAAATTTAAATTAGTTTGTGATTTGTTTATTTAAATTTAAATTAGTTTGTGTTTAGCGTATCCTTAATATTTAGATATTAGATTATAGTTGTTATTTTTAGTTTAAGGTTTGAATTATTTTAAATAGTCGTTATTAGGAGGTAAGTCTTTAGTTTAGATACTAGATTAGTATTCTATTCAAATTCAAACTCCTCAAGTAATTCTATTAATATTGCATTCTCATCAATAGAAAACTTTTACAATTGTGTTTCAAAGTCTAAATCTAATTGTCATTGTGTTTCAAAGTCTAAGAGTGCGTTTGGTTTAAAGATTTGTGACATGGTTCGAATTATAGTTCGTGACTCGCTACAGTATTTTCTCTCACAAAAAACACACGTACATTGAGAATGATTCTGACTTATGATTTTGAATCCATCAACCAAACGTCCTCTAAATCTAAATCGTTGAAAGTGGGAAGGTGCATTGGCGCAGAGAACTGCATGAGTGTAGGGAAAAGGTACAAGTTTTCTATTGATAAGAATGGAATTTTTATAGATGAGTAAAGAGAGTCCTAATCTAATTTAAATAATTTAAATTAAGACTTACCTCCTAATAACTAATAATTCAAAATTTAAACTAAAAGATAATCACTATTTTAAATTGTAATCACTAATCTAAATAAACTAAATACCAACTACTTAAATTTAATTAAACCAATCATCCTTATCAGTAATATCTTTCTTAACGAGCCACTGTTGGAGCTGGAGGTCCAGATGCAGGGGGCGGAGGGCTTGGCGTGGTTCTAAGTTTTCTAATCTCCACATCTGCAAAACTCAATTTTCAATGAACAACTGCATATTATGTTCTAATTATATGCCTTCTATTGTGAGGAAAGACAAAACCCAAAAAATAAAATAAAAAAAAAAACACGACAAAAGCAAAACACAACAAAACCAAAAAATTAAACATAATTTAGAAAAGCTACTGTGAGGTAATTTTGAACTGTCAAATTATGTATTATAATTAAATTAGAGTAAAAAGATTATGCCACTTTAGTGAATTTTCATAAAAGTTCAAAACTATTTTTACCGGGGTTTTTTTTTTTTTTTTTTTTTCCCGAGAGAGAGAGAGAGAGGAGTGAGAGAGAGAGAGAGAGATTGAGCACCCCTACTACAAACGAGTTTTGTTTTTCAACAAGAAGGGTAGTCACCGCCAACATGAAACGAAGAGCAGAAGAGATTGCCATTTCTCTTTAGCATGTAAAAGCCAATTCTTATACACACTACGACGGATGACCCTGTTGTTCTTAATCTGTAGCACTAAAGAAATGTGGGCCATGATTCATATTAACGGCGGAGCCAGCCTTTCACTTTAGTAATGAAGTATATTAAATTTTTTTTAACAAATTATCTTAATAAAGACATATAAAAAAATATATTTATTTTAGTAAGGACATATATTATTTTAATGAGAACTTAAGTGTAAAATTTTAAAATTTTTAAAAGTAAAAATTTTTTCAAAAAAATTTGAATTAAGACAGTAGCCACTTAAATCTTGATGTCCTTCAAGATTACTGGGTTGCTTCGGTATCAATTTTAAATGTAAAAAATGTTGACGAAATTAAAACCGCGTGATTCACTTTGGTCAAATTTTTAAGGGCTTAAAAGGACGTGCTACCCTATTATGGTGACATTATTATTTTTTTTTTTCTTTTCAAGTCTGCTAGATTAATGTTTGACATTAGGATGTAATGCCCTGAAATTTCTATACTATTATTAGGTGGTTGACCATATTGTCTGGATATTGATATTCAGCTAATATTCTTCTTTTTTTTTTTTTAACGCAACTAACTTTTTTCTTGTTTTTTCTCTTACTATTTTGATTGTTTCAACCAAGTTTCATACTTGGCATTTAGGTTATTGGTCGTTCGGTGAAATTCTATAGTCAACAATTTGTAACTAAAACATCAATACACATTAAAAGACCATAATCTACTATATGCTTCAAAATTCGTCCTTGATGAATAGAGGTTGTCAAACTGTGTGACCGCTATAACTCAAAATGACACAAAACTCTCTTTTGAGCTAGTCATAAATTATAAATTTGGTACTTTTTTTTTATTGAAAAGTCAATTTTATAACTTAAGTTAACTTGAGTTGTGTATTTGAGAGAAAAATACTATAATAAAAAAGTTAATTTTGAATTTTTATGAGAGAAAATATTATAATAATGACTTGAATTGTGAAAATAACACCCTTAAGCGTAAATATATCATACAACAAACAATATCATATTGTTACTGTTGTAGGTTTTAGAACAGTGCTCCGTGTTGAAACATAACCTTTCCACTTGATCCAATAGATATATAGTACTTGTCCACATTCGTCATTGACACGTCGGATTCAAACGAACGAGCAAAATAGTAATTAATTCACTGAAGCTCTGAAAATGATAGGAAAATGAAGATTTATAAGGCTATAAATGGATTCCATACAAGTGTTTGACATACATATCTAATAGCCAAGGATACAAACCTTGACAAGACACTTTTTAACATGAAGTTCTCATAAATCTTTGTATAATAAGTGGATAATACAGTTACAAGGACTTATATATATATTTTACCCCATAAACTGCTAGAACAAGAAGCTTGTAGCCTCTTGCAGATGTATTTTAACTGCTGCATTAATTGCATCATACTATTTGCTATTTTCTTTCTTAACCATCTGCAGTAGTGACAGATCCTATATCCATAAGGTTTTTGACCTTCTTCTGAGTATAATTAACTGGTTCGCTTTCTAATCGAGTGAAAAAAAAAGGTATTTATTGTCACTTGTGTACAGGAAACAAGGGTAGAACCTTAGAAGAATCAAGCCCTCTCGTTATCATTGAGGAATTTAGTTATATGAGGATATACTTGGTCTGGGGCCTGCGTGTGAGAGAGAACCATTAAAAAACACCAAAACATAAAAGACCAGCATACGGCAATATTCATAGCACAAAGAAAATAGATTAACCAGAGGAAAGGGAAATAGACCATCCGTACCAGACGACTTCCTACGACATCGTAGTGAGCATAATGAGGGCCACCGGGTTCTCCAAGAATTTTGAGAGTTACCATATGCTCAGGAATGAGCTTTGCTGTTTCTGCTCCATTTTTTATGATGGCATTGAGAAAAAAAAGAAAAAAAAGAATAAGAACCATAAGGGTAACTCAGTTGACAAGATAGAGCTCACACAGGACACATAGATAAAATGGATTAATATTCTACCATAAATGGCTTCTGGAGGACAAATTAGATCTTGGTCTCCTCCGATGGCTAGTACAGGTACATTGGTTTTGTGTAGATGATCCTTGTAAAAGAATGTCCCATTCCTATCACGTAAACCACCCTTGTAGAAAGCCGATGCTAGCTGCAACAGGAGCTTAGCAGGTATAGTACCTAACAAAGTATAATCACAGGTAAATGAGCAAACTCATTTGCAATAACACCAGCGGACAAAAAAAAAAAAAAAATCATATATAGTTAGGTGTTGATACAGCCACTGGCCCACTGCAACAACCACATAAGGTGCACATTTCTTTACAACTCTCAGCTAGGTAAAAAGGTTCTGGTGAGGCATGTAAAGTCTGACTAGCCTCGAATTTCAGGCAGGTCGGATCAATTTTGAGAATCCTAAGCCTTGAGTTTGGCCATCAAGGTCTTAGGCACAGGACTCTTTCGCACGGCTGGGGTTAAAGTAAATATTACTAAAAAAATCAAACTTTTCAGTCGAAAATTAAAAGTGAGAGAATCAGTTTAGGGTGTTCACAGTCTTCAACCTCTTTAGGAGGGCATGACAAATTATGAACCAATGCCAACCATGAAATGCAGGTTTGAATTCTACACATTGCATATATAACAGAGGCCATTTCTCATGCAAGCCAAACATTCTAATCAAATTACCCAACAATCATTAGTCTATTACATGAATGCTCATGCAAGCATATAGCATTACGCAAGTGCAAAGTTAAAACTGTTTTGTACTTACAAAAGTTGTTCAAAAGAAGCTTGTCATACAACTCTGGTTGCATCATTTCTTGAGAAGAAACTTGACCTTTCAGCCAAGACAAAACGTAAGGAGGACGGGATACAAAAGGATGAACAGCAGCTAGTATTGCGCCTACAGGAATGGCAGGAACATTTAGAGCCTGTGCAGGGTCTGCCTGCGCACCATAGAACAGCATCAAGGTTAATTGTCATATTTGTTTTCCAATTGCATTGCTTGTAAAAGTAAGACACTCTCAGGTAATTCATATAACTTGCCAGGGGTAAAAGTAATTTGAGTGATGATCTTGAAGTTGAGTAGTCAAGTGAGGATGCCAATGTAGTTACTGATGCCAATCCAGAATCGTTCCCTTTGAAACCTTACAGAATACCAGATGTTACCGTACAATAATAGTTACATAATAAAATAACATATTACCATGTCATAGAACTCGCAAATATATAATTTTTTTTTTGTCCTGAAATCTAAAAGAACACAATGATAATGTAAATCATAAAATGATTACTTGTTGAGGCGCAAACTTGTCTGGCACTATATTTCCTTCCATCTGTTTTGTCCTCAAAGTCGGGTTCTTTAAAATGTTTTAAGATTTAGGGACTTTGAAATTGATTCATGTATTTAATGATAGTTGGCATTTAAATTTTTCTTTCATCAATTGCTTAGAGAAACTTTCTGGAGTAAACTCACCATCGATAGTTAGTTAGTGAAGTAGACAGTAATTATGCTACTTTATTAAAAAAATACAGTAAATATACTAAGATTGGATGATATCAGATGTTTTATAGTTTATTTGACTTTCAAAAAGGTCATGAAAGTGAGAAGGCAATTGTAGCGAAAGTGAGCTCGGAAACTTACTGCATTTTGAGAGCATAGCATATAGCAAGATACCCCCCATAGAGTGACCAATTGCGTGCAACTTGCCGTTCTTTGGTTTGCATTGATTTCTTATGTACTCCATCTAATATCAGAAATGAAATTTCAGATCGTTATTGAACAACAGCACTAAAGCAACGCTTATAGGAGAATTGTGCACAGATTTAGGTGCTCGACAGTTGGGAACATGATTCTTCTCGACTTAAAGGTGATTGGTCGTTTGAAGACAAAACACACAAAATAAAAACTCTTGGGTTCTCTCTCATCATGAACTGAAGAGGAGAGTCATCGTTTCCCTAGAAAATGCATCAATTTCTTCTGATTTCTTTCGATTTTATCATTTAAAAGAAGTGTTACTATAGACATAGGTGTCTTGTTATGTTGTTTCAAAGCCAAACTAGTACCATATGCCCTCCTCTCCAAGTTTTTGAGGGGTGTGCTGCCTATCATAAAATGACATAGGTGTCTTCTTTATTGGCTCCATAATTCTAAAGTTAGCTTTTTTTTTTTTGGGTAAGAAAAATCCTTGTGACTGCATCGAAACATGTGTGAATTAAGATTGTGTCAAGTACGAAGTTGTCCGTGAAGGAATGTCACCTCACCACAGCAGGCACATCTTCATCAAGAAAGTGATCAAAATCCCAGTCATACTTGAAGATTAGCTCAAACTGTTGCTGCAGATCTCCTAAAGTAGTATTAAAGTTCTCTGCCGCACCCAGAAAATGCGAAGGGACTAATATTCGACTTTCCTTTATGATATTTACAAGCCACTGACTAGGATCAGTAATTTGGCTAACAGAATTTTGACAGGCTCCCAACATACCTGCAATTTTAGCACTAATATGTTCAAAGCTTCATGTAAATAATGCAAATAAGTGGAAATTTTAGGAGCTTCCTTGACTAACCCTCATTAAGAAAACTTGATATTCTCTCAGAGAAAGGCATAAAAGTTTGTGTCAATCCCAATTGCAGTTTATCCAACATGGTATATGTCCTCTTGTCCACAGCAGAAATATCAGAATCAGCAAAAGCATAATGGTTTACAGTGGATTTCCACCCCGAAGGAGAGATACCGTCTTTTCCATAATTGCGTGAGAAATTTATGTTCTTGGAGACGGGCTGCTTAACTTTGTCCAAGTCCAAACCAAGAGTGCTCAATCCAGCACCTCTGAGTTCAAGAATCCAAGTATCAAATCCATGGCCAGACATGTAACGAGCAAATGAACACTGGAAACAGTTCAGTACATTATAAGTTGACATTTAAATGAGAAAATAAGTTGGTTCACAAGCCATACAATTGCACAGAAGTACAAGAAGCCTTGTCTTTCTTTCTCATGCATAATGGGGAACGTAAATTGTTATCCACAGATTATACCAACACATCACCATAGAATCTTTATTTATCTGAGGAAAAAAAGGGAAATAGAATGGTTATAGTCTAAGTTTCACTGTAGATTCACTGATTGTCACTTGATTTTGATTGACGATTAGGTAAAATATGCATCCGTTTATTATCTGTTCTATTTTTTTGGCATTAATAATGAGGATTTTTTTTTTTTTTTGCTGGAATATCACTATCAATCCTTTGGCATAAATAAAACACTATCAAATCATTCTCTGCATATTTGCCCATTTGTCTTTCAATATTTTTTGAATTTATCAGCTAACCACATAAAATCTAGAACTTGTTATAATTGGACAAATTGTCGGACTGTCTCCTCAAAGGTGATAGGTGAATCACATAACCTACAATTTGGAGAAAATAGTGAGCTAAGTAACCTAATGAATAATAAGACTTTGTGACGGGTTGACATGGCCAGCCAAATAAATTAAATAAATAAATAAGGTATATGCTTGGTAGAGAATAATTATAAACTTTGTTTCAATCATGGACCTGTTAAATAATACTCTGACCAGTCAACCATGTTGGAGATTGGCCAGCCTCTTTTTCTATTCTACAGATCTAGAAACTCAATGTGAAAAACTACTAAACAAATTAATATCTTCTATTCTAACTGAATGTGACAAACAATTAAATAAGTTAGCACTTTATTTCTTTACTAGTGACAGTACAGCAATAGCATAAAAGAATGAGAATTTTATGTTAGGGTATGAAAAAAAAAAAAAAAAAAACTCAGCTTATAGGTCTGTTTTGAGCCGTCATATAGGTATTAGAACCAATCGGTTTTGTATACTCTTTTAGTATTTTGTAATTTTGATAATCTAATATTCAGAAATATGCATCAATAGATTATTGGGAGAAAGAGGAAAATAGGCCAAAATTTGAGATTAATTAAAATTAATAGGTCAATAGTTTACATAAGTTAATAAATAGGCTAAATTATTATTTTCGTCCATAACTTATCTGACAAGTTATTATTCATAACTGTCCATAACTTATCCGGTTATGAACCATAACTTGATAAGTTTGTTCATAACTTATCTAATTATGAATAATAACTTAACAAGTTATGGCCTATTAATTTCTATAACTAAAAATTGGTCTATATACTTTTTTAAGCTTTTCATATTGGCCTATTTTTTACTATTTCTCTATATTATTTCTACCCTCAAAAGCTCCACAATAAGAACGGCAGGGGAAACAGAATTACCCGTCTCATGCTTAAGGATAATTAGACTCAACGCCCCTAAAAAAAAACCATATATATACGCGTATACATACAAACTGTATGCATTTACAGTAAATATATATACACGCAAAGCATAAACATTCGAAATAAGAAAATGAAGCTTCTAATTAGCAAATAAATAAAAAGAAAATGGAGTCCGTTTATTTTATCTATTTAAATTTAAAATTTAAAGATCTGTTCTTTTAAAGTGTGATTTAAGTGTAATTTTTAAATTAAATTTAAGTTATAATTTAAATTGAAGTTATAACTTAAATAAAATTAAATAAAATTAAAATTTTTAAAAACGTAAACTTAAATAAAATTATAATTTGAGTTTTAATTTTTTTTGAGTTTTATTAAAAAAAACAACTTCTAAATTTGTCAAAAATTTTTATATAAATTATATTTTAATTTAAATTAAAAATTTAAATAATCCAACTAAACGGACTCGAAAGTTGAAAGCAGCGAATAATTTGGTTAGATTACCTCGGGAGAGAGATCGTATCCAATGGCATTCGTCGCTATTCCAGATAAAAGCAACAGCGGATGATTCCTCCTCTGCACCTGTAATTAATATATATTTAATTGTATAACTGAAAATATTTCAAAAAAAAGAAGAAAGAAATGAAATGAAATGAAAAGTACCTTGGGAGAAGGAAGGTAGCGCCAGAGAGCGAGTCGCCAATCGGAGTTGGGAAGGGCGACGAAGTGAAGCTCGTCGGCCGTACAGATGGAGAATCGCTTGTCGTTGTTCTTCTCCACCGCCACGCCGATTGAGGCTCTCACGTCTCTCTGCCTCCGCCGAAACTTGTCGGCTCTCTTCATGTCGTACCACCGAACGTGGTTGGGAGCTCCAATTCCAATCGACATTGTTGTTGTTGTTATTTTTTTTTTGTTTTTTTGTTTTTGTTTTGTTTTTGGATTTATGGTCTGCGTGTGTTATATGTCCAACAATTTATAGATATTTTTGTATTTCGGTGGATTGTTTGGATATTAGATATTTATTTCATGGGGAATGATGCATTTGGATTTAGATCTTTATTTATTTATTTATTTATCTTATTTATATTTTGATAATGGATAATGGATTTTTCGAAGCAATGTATTAGGTTGCGATGATACATTTTGGAAGCTGTTTGACAGTTTGTTCTGTTTGTGTAACTTGCAAGTAATGTTTATTGAATTATTGTGATAGATGTTGACTATATAAGTTATATGGGTCCTACCAAATTTTGGATCTACCATTGGTTCATTAATTATTAACAAATTTTGGATAAATTGGGTCCTACACATACTTCTTTATAAATTTTGGATATACCATTGGTTCATTAACAATCAACAATTACTTCTTTATAAAAAAAACAAAAAAAAAAAACTATTTGAGGCATGATTTGTTTAAAATATCGTTTAGTAACTAAGAGCATAGTTTAGGGAGCAGTTTGTTACTAACAATTTAAACGTAGATTTTCAGCATCTATAAAGTACTTTTTTCTTTTTTATCACTTTCCACTAACAAAAAAAGAGTTAAGATAATGTTTACATTAATTTTGTAAATGCCCTTTAAAATTATATACACTAATTTAATATGCCCTTCGAAATATGTAAAGTCATTTAAAATATCCTTTGAACGGATGAAATTTCATAAATATCACTCGAGTTATTAATTTTGTGTCAACCTGCCTCTCGACATTTTAAAAAATTAGGAATAACTCGACACAAAATTAATAATTTGAGGGACAAATTGACTTAAGATTAGTTTGGTGTGATATTTTTAAAACTATAAGTAGATTTTGTTGTTGAATTAATGTACATAATTTATGGGGTTAAATGAATTATTTTTAAAGTTTGAGGGCATGTTGAATAGAGGTAAAAAATTCAAGGGTTTAATCTTAATGTTTAGTTTTGAAAGAAAGGCCATGTAAATAATTTCATTTCAGAAAATGTCTATGTAATTTCTAGATGATGTCAAAGTAAAAAAAAAAAAAAAAAAAAAAAAAAAAAAAAAAAAAAAAGAAGAGGATGGTGCTTGATAATGATTTGGGATGTTGTGGACCCTCCGAAGGTATAGCTAAGTTTATTAAGACAAGAAAGCTAAAGAATAGCTAGTTCGTTGAGATACGAAACTATAACGTGATCAAAATGATTATCTTAGGAACTGTTCACTTTGTTGATTTGAGTTTGTAATTTGAATTAAAATGTGATTTTATGTGAAAGTTTTTTACTGTAATAAAAAAATTAAATGTAACTATTTCTGAAAACTTTTTACTATAATAAAATTTAAATTTTAAACTCGAATTGATAAAGTGAATAAAACCTTAGACAACAAAAACCTGAGCTATCGTAATTTACAAGTTTGTTTCTTTTTCTTTTTTAGTTAGATGACAAAACAGAAGACCATATTAATCTATATTTCTACGTTGTTCTGTTGGCAACTGAGAAAAGCAGAAAATTTTAATTTATTTTATTCTACTTAAAAGGCCGTTTGATATAATTTATTTTTGGATAAATTTTATCCCCCAAATTTTAGTCACACATAGTCATTTGTCATTTGAGATGAATAAGGGGTTGTTCTTTTGGAGTGTAACTTGAGTGTAGTTTTTGAGTTGAATTTGAGTTATAACTTGAGTTGAAGTTAGAACTTGAATAAAGCTGAGTAAAATTAAGTGAAGTTAAAACTTAAAAGAACGTGAACTTAAATAAAGTTAAAACTTGAGTTGTCTTTTTTTAAGTTTTATGTGTAAAAGAACATACCCTAAATCACTTTTTAAAGTTTCAGGAGCAACGTTTTTAGTTAGATGACAAAACAAATGACCATATTAATCACTATCTGCACGTTGTTCCCTTGAGAACTGAGCAAAGTAGAATTTTTAATTTGTTTTATTGTATTAAAAGCCCTAGGGGCGGCAATACAAGTAACGACACGACAACATGAATCGAAATCAACACTAAAATTACAGGTTAGGGTTGAGAAAAATGGAGTGTGGGTCGAATCAAGTCGGCTTGAAATTGACACGAACAAAAACTGGTCGATTCGGGTTAGACCTCGTATGCCCCACAATTCAATTTCGTGTCAATTTCGGGTTCAAACCTGACACTGACCCGTAATGACCTGTAGAAAAAAAAATATATATATATATATATATATAACATATTAAACAACTAACACGCCTCTTTCTTCTCATCTCTACCCTTGTTTCACCTCTGTGCCTCTTTCTTCTTCTTCTTCTTCTTCTTTTTCTTCTCTCGAAATAGTGAGACGCTGGTTTCTTAGTTGATTCTTTGCCTGCCCTCAAATTTCGTTCTCTGCCTTCAAATTTCCCTCTTTGCCCTCAAATTTCCCTCTCTGCCCTCAAGATATGAATTATCCAAAAGGTTTTGTTTTTAGTAGTTAAATATGTAAAAAAAAAAAAAGACTTCTTTTTACGGTAGAACTTGAAAAAACACACTATCGATCATGCTCTACTTCTTTTTACTAATGTTTTATTTTTTTTTTAAGAATCTGATGATGTTTATGCTTCAAACCAAAAATCACAGTTGGAATTGTATTTAGATGAGCCTAGAATAAAACGAAGTTGTCAGTTAGATATTCTCTCATACTGGAAGACAAATCAGTGCTGCTACCCAATTCTTGCTACCATGGCCCGTGATTTATTATGCATTCCTGTATCAACAATTGCTTCAGAGGCTGCATTTAGTGTTGGTGGTCGTGTGCTTGATCAGTTCCGTAGCTCTCTTAAACATGAGATTGTTGAAGCAATTGTATGTACAAGGGATTGGTTGTATGGAAATGAAGGTATATTCTTCAAGTTCTTCATTATTCTCTTAAATATTGTTACTCTCAGTCTCAAAAATGCTAATCGGTAACTCTTTTTCCTAAATGGATTGAAAGTACTTAATGAAGATATGGAGGAGCTCATCAACAATGTGATTGATCTTAACATATATGAAGAAAAAACTGTCAACTAAGCTTCTAACTCCGGATGCGCTTAAATTTGATTTTTATTATGGTTGTGTTATGTTTTTTTTTTTTTTTTTTTCATTTGAACTATGTGGTTTTAGGACTTTGTTATGCAGGTTTCATTTCATGTGATGTTTTCTTTTGCATCATGGACTTCTTTTGTATCAATGCAGTTTTCTTTTGCATCAATGTGGTTGTGTAATGTTGTTGTTGGAACTTTATTATCTAGATCTAGGTTTGGACTTTGGTGTTGGAATTTTATTATCTATGCTTGGTTTTGGTACTTTGTTAAGATCTTTACAAAATGGACTGAAATCTATAATTTTGTGTCAATTTCGGTTCAATAGGTTCGTGTCATGTCAACCCGCAACTCGTGTCAACCCGCAACCTGACCGTGTCATGTTTGTGTCACGGTTCTCAATTATTTTCGTGTCACGGGTCGCATACGGGTCACATGAAAAAAAATCTAACACGGTAAACACGACACGAATTGACACTCTTAAAAAGCCCGTTTGATATAATTTATTTTTGGATTAAATTTTAACCCCCCAACTTTAGTCACATAGTTATTTTATCCCTTAGAATTTTAAAAAGTTTTAAGAGTAGATAGACAACTTTTTAAAATTTAGAGAGCAAAATAACTAAAAATTTAGGGGAAGAATAAAATTTATCCTTTATTTTTTACTTTAAACAGTAGAAAAGGGGAACCATAAGCCATGATTTTTTTAAATTATTATTTAGATAGTGCATGAAAAAGAGTTTTTAATTTCATAAGAACTTTTAAAAATGTTTAGTTAAATAACTCTATGTCTTATTTTATTGCTGAAAATTTTAATTTGTAGTCGACAAATAAAAGATTAATAATGCAAATAATAAACTTTTTATAATTTTTTTTTTTTTTCTCAGAAGCAGTGCACTGAAAAGGTGATTTGTTCCGAAAGAACTAAGAAAAGCCAAAAGCCCTATCAATATATGCACCCAAACGGGTCTAAAAGCAGCTTTTTCCAATTGAGTACTAAGAATAGGAGATTCCTTCAATACTTGGAAAAAAAAAATTCTCACGTTCTCTTCACACAATCCGTACGTCTCAACTTGCCTCAATACATACATGAAAATAGACCAAAAGAACAAGAACTCAGCGACATTATTGCAACAACGTCGGGCCAGCGGACACAAATGCTCGGGTCATACTTCTATGAAACATCTCTACTCCTGTCAAAGAGAGAAACAAAATCTACTGAACCACAATAGCTTTCCTCGCCGATAAAATAAACAACCGGCTATATCTATCGCTGCTTCTTGGCCGTTGATAAATCGACCAGCGAAAGAATATGCTGCACAATCTCTGCGGATGCATTAGGCTTTGCAGCTTTCAGAGCCCTCTCAGACATATCAGCCATTTTTTTCTCATCCCCTAGAACACAAGAATGATTAAGGATAAATCATAGTTAGAGGCCAAGTTCGATCTCTTTCAATTCTCTGCAATGAAAATTTCCATATTCATTCATAACAGACAATACCAACTACAAGTTGAAGTTATAATGAATCTGTGAATGAGTTCGTAGCACAAGGACATAGACATCCGAGATAATGTACTATATTAATTGGAACTGAAGAAAGTTTCCATCTTGAATGAGCATATATCAACTGATGCATTTAGAGTATCATTGTTGTCAGCTGGCCATACAAAGTTATAGAAAGCTAGTGATACGAGTTTGGCGCTGCCTATTTCTACAGAAAACTTGAGAAATGCGGAGTCTGAAAATCTTTTAAGGTATTATTACAAGCCAAGAAAGATCTAGCAAACATGCCAAGGTCCAAAAGGGGTGCCAACTCTACATTTCAACTAACGGCATCGTCATAGGAGACAGAGTGTGTACCAAAGTTCATGAACATATACTGATTATCAGAAAAAGCAAACCTTTCTAGCACAAGTATATACTACTTCAATAGATGCTTTAGCATTATAACCTTAGACAAGAATTGTTTTACTTGGTCTGTTGAATCCCTTAATGTCAACGAAGCATGTGGATAATTTGCACTTCCTACCAACGTTTTTGACCGTGCAGAACTATTTACATCCATGATTCTAATTGCAAGAGCAGCAACATTCTATGCAACATACGCAACATTGACATACCTAATAACTCTTCAATCGCAGTTTTCAGGGTGGTTGAATCGAGTTCGTCTTCAGTTATAACTCTTGCATCAGCTAGATCTGCCATTAAAGAAGCATTTTTGAATTGATGTCCTTCAGCAACATTTGGTGATGGAATCTACAAAGTCAGAAGGTAAAATCATCTTCTTTTTTAAGTCAAGCAACTGAAGCAACCTAATTGGATGTCATGAGCATGAAAAACCAAGAAATTCCAATTCAGGCTTATTTTGTATAGCAAGGAAATAGAAGCCAAGTCGACTGGCTTATAACGTATTTCCATCGAAATTGATCATTTAATCAAACAAATATCATGCTTGTGCATAAAATGCAGTTGAAACAAAGAAAATAGAAATTACCAGAATGGAAGGCTTCCCATGGGCCAATATCTCAGAGCAAGTCATTGCACCAGCTCTGGAAATGACGAGATCACCAGCGAGGTATGCTAAGTCGATAGAATGCATGAACCTACACTAGATGCATTTACATCAGAAACACAAAAATATAAGCATACGCACGGACAGTGCATCATGACAGTCTTCGATAGGAGGAGACCACTATTTGTAAACTTCATCAGTTAAAAACAAATAAAAAGAGACTTGCAAAAATGAGTGAATCATTTTTGAAGTTAAATTGGAAAAAATTATAAAGATATCAGCCATCACTTTTGCATATGAATGATGTTAGTTTACCAATCCATCTTAAAAGCTTAAGCTGTTAGGAGGTGGGCTAACTATAGTTTTATACTTTAACACTCCCCCTCACGTGTGGGCTGGACAATAGGCAATCGTGTGGGTAAATTGATTGGAAAGCCCAACACGTGAATATTTAAGCCCGAGATATATTAAAGACCCAACATATGATGGCAATTTAAATGGGGATAAGAGTGCAATTACGGGGGTTTGAACTCAGGACCTCCCGCTCTGAAACCATATTAATTTATCAATCCATCTTAAAAGCTTAAGCTGTTAGGAGGTGGGCTAACTATAATTTTATACTTTAACAAATGATAATCCAGAGGTTGGGTGAGTTTCAACTCGAAAGAAAGCTGATGTTGGAATAGAAATATGAGAATTATACAGTCATAATATAAACTCGTTGAACAATGCAACTGGGCTTAATTTGTTGAATTCCACCAAACCAGAGTGTTGTTACCATATTGATTAGCTTATTAGCTATGTACTATAAGTCCACTCCATATCTTCGGTGTAATTAATGGCTTGGGAGATAAAGAATATTCACAACACAACGACTTTAACTGGAAGGAAATAGCTACAGAGAACCAATATCCGATCATCACTAGGACATATATTACAACTCCCATTCTCAAAATTAAACAGAGTATCTTAACCTGAAGCTGACATTCAAAGAAGCCATAAGAAACGAAACCTTTCTACGGCAAGATACCAGTAATGCGAATTTATCAAACATTAAATGCAGTCAAAATCACATTAAAAAAAAATGAATATAAATTTGACAGAATCATAATGCAAATCTAACGGTTTAAAACAGAACCTTACTATCCTACTGTTATTTCATACCAAAAGTCGAAAACACTTTGACATGACAAGAAGACGTTTTCCCACAAATTCTAGCATTACTATTGTGTCTTGTATAATAAGTGTACTAGCAAAATGAAGGAAGAACCATGATAAGACAACAAGAGAGCAACAAAAACATATACTCACGGTGTCAAATGCAAATTGGGGTGATTCTTAACAAGGCTCTCCATCTCATCAAACGCTTCAACCCCAGTTTGCCAAATAATAAAAAGCCTCTCATTCTCCATCAGCATCTGAGAATAAACATTCAGCATTGCAATATTCACAGCATTTGCTCCCAACGACCCTCCAAGAACCAAAACCACTTTAGCATCCTCCCGAAGTACATTCCCCGACCTCGGAAAGAACTTCGCCCTCGCCGCCGCCTTCAACACGCCGTCCTTCTTCAACGACAGCCTCACGGGATTCCCGGAAACGACACACTTCTTGGCCCTGGGAAAGCAGTCCACGGTCGAATTGAAGGCGACAAAAACGACGTCAGAGAAGTGGGAGATGACCCAATTCGCAACGCCGGGGACGGAGTTCTGCTCCTGAATCACGAGCTTCGTCTTCTCTCCGAGGAAGACCGATGCCAAGCAAGGCGGCAACGAAACGTAGCCGCCGGTGCCGATGACAAGATGGGGGTCGAAATCTTTCAGCTTGGAGTAGCTGTGGAGGGTGGATTTAATCAGACGGTAGGGGAGGAGGAGATTCTGAGGGGAGAGGAGGACGGGGCGGGCTAATCGGACGGCGGTGATGGGCTCGAAGTCGTATCCGGCGGTGGCGATGGCGGCGCTTTCCATGCTGTCGGGGGTGCCGAGGAAGAGGATTTGGGTGTTGGGGTAGGTGAGCTTGAGCTCGTCGGCGATGGCGACGGCAGGGTAAATGTGGCCGCCGGTGCCGCCGCCGGCGAAGGCGACACGGAGGTTGGAGACGGCGTCGAGTTGGGTTTGGGGTTGGTTTATGGAAACACAGGAAGTGATTTTGAAGTTTCTGTTGGGAGAAATGGGGAGAGAGAGAGAGGTGTGGGTCGGGAGATTTGGAGAGAGAAATGTAGGAGTGGCCATTGAAGAAGAAGAAGTTGTCGTTGTTGTTGTGAAAGAGCAAAGATCAGAGGCATTGGCAAATGTGGGAGTATTTGGGAGAGTCTTGTGTTGGGTTTGCTTTGGTTTTCGCTAGTACGAGGGAGGTTGGTGGGTTTAAGAAAATGGGGGGACTCATTGTGAGATGGACAGAACACGCTTATATATATATATATATATATATATTATATATATATATATATATATATATCCCCAAAAACATACGAAAAGGAGACAGACAGTTGCGTCAGTCCCCAAAAAAAAAATACTGGATTTTTTTAGTAACATTTTTAAAATAATTTTATTTTAATATGAAAGTAAAATAAATTATTTTAAAAGTAATTTAAAATTGTGTTTAATTAATTTTAGAAATTTTTTTAAAATATAATAAAAAATAAAATCGTGTTCGGTTATAATGATTAATTAATATATTATAATATTATTAATAAATATTAAAAAAAAAAAATAATTTGTGATCATTTTCTAATTTCTTTATAAAAATTTTTTTTACTGTTTTTTATTTTTATTTTTTCTTTTCAAAACATGTGCTAAATAAATATGATTTGCACATTATTTTTATTTATACCTCAAAAGACTTATAAAAACGTTTTTAAAAATAAGTAAAAATCAATTTCAAACGGACTCACTGCTTTTCAGTAAACAACTCTCTCTTTTTAATATGTGTTTTCCTTGTTTTTCAGTAAAAAAATCTGTGTTTTTCTTGGTTTGTCATGTTTCTCATCGGTGATTTTTGAGTTGAAGGATTGAATATTTTCACCGATATTAAAATTAAACTTTTCTTACGATTTAAAAGGGGTCTGCATTTTAAAATTCAGATTTTTTTTCTAATTTTTTTCTTCAAATATTAGTTGTCCTTAACATTTATAAGAAAATTCTAACTGGACCTGCTAATAACTGATGACTATATTCATGCTTACATAATATATATATATATATATCTATAAGGTATATTTCTCATATATTAGTATTATGATTAATATTTCGTTCATTTATATGTTTTCATTATTTTAATTGTTTCTACAAGTTTCATTAAAAATTCTCAAGTGTTATAAATTTTAGTCAATTTCAGTCGATAACAATATTCTTCTTAACATTTTTGTAAAGCTTAGGTTGCCATATTTTCATCTTGATTAGGAGTAAATGAAAGAGGAGGGCATCATCTCATAATCTTCTTTGCAAAATGTAAACGAAGGAATCAATGCAATGGTTTCAGCCGAAAGAGAACATAAAGTAATGAATGTCCCTCACAGGTCGTCACAGTTATTTTAACTTTTAAATATTTATCTCTTAAAAAAATATAAAAAAGACTTAAATTTGAAATACTTTACTTTGAATGACTTAAAAAAAAACTTAGATTTTTTTTTTTAAAAAAAAACATATTAACTTTAAAAATTTTGAAATTCCTCAAAGAAAAAAAAACACATGTCGGTTCAACTTAATTATTAAAATCCATACCGTGAAATTAACTAAAAAAAAAATGTCTAAAATATTCTTCAAATCAAAACCACCATAAACCAAAGTTCTAAAACCATAAAAATGAAAACTAAAAACTTTGTGTAACATTAAAAGCACTTTCATCTCATAATCGTTTCTCTCGTTTTCTTATCACACATAGCTCGCATCTGCTCCAATATTCTCTATGGCTACATCTTACCCTTTAGATTGTTTGCAACATGAAATAACTTATATAAGCAATGACTTAGAAAGACACTTAATTGTTACAAATGTAAATAAACATTTTTAATCATCAACAATAAACGTCATCATGAGAATAATTATTTTTGAACATATTTTAACTTTAAAATCCATCATATATTGAGTCTAACGTTGTACCATCATAACGCGCTAGCCATAGAAGGCATGGGGTAGCAAATCTCATACCAACCATGACAATAAGACCGCTAACTGGTCACCATCAAGGGTATACAACACTATTTAAAAACATAAATATATATATATATATACATTTTTCTTCAAAACGTCATCATAAGAGAATTATTAAAAGCGTCATAACATCATCATAGACATCAAAATCATATACTTCTCAATTATTCAATTCATATTGCAGGTGAGAGTGTACTTACTTGAGCGCCTTACTTAACCTTTTTAAATTTTGCAACAGTGATGTGATGAATGAGGTCATCGGGTGCTCACCTCTAGAACCGTTCATGTCAGAAATTATAAATAAGATTACTAAAAAGCCTTAACAACTCATCAAATACATTGATCACGTTAAAACATCATCTAATATACCATTCTCACTATTTATTAACATCAAGACATAAAAACCCACTGATTACACAAAATCACAAAACTTAACAAAAATTGGCCGTCTGACTTTTACTCCTTTAAAAACTCGTAACAATTCACATAGAACTCCAAATAACTTAAAACAAATTTCAAATTAAAGTAGACATCTAGAGCTTTCTAACGGCATCTAATTTGCTAAAAACGGAGTCCGTTTGATCCGTGAAATACTGTTTTAAAATCAAACATGAAACTTGGAGAAATTTCAGCACTCAAACTAGGACAAAAATTCACCAACAATTCTATAAAATACAAAACCATCATCCTCAACATGTATAAACTGCACTCCATATATTATTTAGCCCTATAACACTTTTCTAATACTTAAAGAAATATAAATACGTGTATATATATACTTCTTATACTTATAAAATGATGATCAAAAGAATTACATGAGCTAATCATATAAATGACCATAAACAAATCCTTTGCATGTTTCTAAGTTGTACAAGAACTAATAATTCCATTATTAATTCAATTATTAAAATGGCCAACCTCTAAGCATGCTTTCTATGAAGATACATAACAAAATAATCAAATAATAACTATGACTAACATAGAGTATAATAGAAATTTACACTCAAAATCATAGAATTAATAATTTAAAATCGTATCTTAACAATCTTTAAATTTTATCTTGAGTGATTGATCACTTCAAAAAGGATTAAGAGGAAGGGAGAGAGAGAAGAAAATATCGAAATTCTTTTTTTTTTTTGGTCAACACGTAGAAAAATTATGAGCAGTAATTCCAAAGCCATTTTTGAAATCTTCTTGAATATTACAGGTGTGCATTGAGGACTACGACTGTCATTGAAATAGTGAATCCTAGAACATATTGCACGATGATTACTCTCCCTTCTTTTGACTATGTGCAGAGCTAAGGTATATAATAGGCAAGAGAATGTATAGTCGTGAACCTGACTGTTTTTATTTTCTTCTTATTGTACGTTTATGAGGATAAACTTCCTATTGTAATTTGGCCAAAGTATACGTAGTAATTGTGATTTGTTTCCTAGTATAATATAGGACTAATAGAGGTATTTGTGGGTATAATCAATGGCACATCAAACTGTATAAATTATATTTATTTACTTTCCTTAACTCCTATTAAAATACTATATCACATATCATATAATCCACAAAGTAACACACAAAATAAATCATATACATGTGTCATATAAAAAGAAACATATTATCAAATCGTAACATTATACAAATTCATTAAATCATAAGAATAAATATGAAATCACATCAAATTTTCATATAATGACATGAACTTATTCTTAACACAACGTGTCCTTGTTGTGTGTGGAATTGAACTCATTGTGATGTTAGAATTCACTAAATATAACACCATAATAATATTTAAGTTAATTCCTAACGTATATTTTTAATAATTTTGTCGGTTTAGAAAAAAAATGGTGTTACAATCGTCTTATTTGATCTTGAAAACTGATGCTCCTTTTATTTTGAGTGTTCTAGTCTGATTTAGGATCATGATTAGCCGCATGGTTTTTTTCCGTTGATTCAAAAAGCTGGTTTGGTTCACTATTAAGTATTAAACACCTTTCAAAAACAATTCTGCGTATGATTTATCTAACTGGATCTAACTACGGCCATTGAATCTTAGCAACCATGCAGGTTGATAGATTCTTGATGATGCGGTAAAAAGACACAGAAAAAGACAAAAAAAAAAAAAAAGAAAAGAAAAAGGTCTATAATGCCAAAAAGTACACCACCTTACACTGAGAGAGGCAAATCAAGAAACATATTCCTCGTATGGCTCAAAAATTTGTATTGAACCGCACTTTGAATGCCTGTACCCCGTAAGTGATGGCGTCCGTGCTTGTGGCCACGTGACTCAGTTTTGGATCCACATGTTTCTACATCAATTCCAATGCTTGAACTGTGAAAATCATGTTAGAAATGATTTATAATTAAAGCTTTGTTGAAGAAAAAGTTCCTCATTCCAATTTACAGGTAGTAAACTTTACTGAGATGGATCTTAATTTAATGTCTTATTGCAAAATCGAAGTGGCACTTCAAAGAAACCGATGATGACATGATGCCGTTTTATTATTCATTTGTAACAGAAGATTATAATTGTAGCAGCTATTAAAAGATATAGAGAAAAAAGTCGGAAAAAAACAAAATACAATATCCAACTTTTACCAAACAAAAATTCTTATTTATTCTCTTCCTGTTCACTTATTGTGGTTGTGACGTTCTGTTCTGCTGTTGAGCGTTGGTATTATCTGCAGGCAGCTGTTTTGCAGCCTCCGACAAGGCTATTGCCGCTGCGGGAGTCATCGATTGATACTGAGAAGGCAATGGTGATGGAGCAGCCACAGCAGCCGGATGCTGCGTGTAGAAAACTTGCTCATGGGCAACGGCTGAGGCCGGATTCGAGTACTCAAAAGCGTAATTCCCAGCAGCAGAGGAAGGAACAGCAAGGGACTGAGTAGGGTGATGATGCATTTGTGAGAAGCCCATGTAATTTTGCTGAAATTGGTTTGGTGGGATCTGAACCAAAGGAGCATTTGACGCCATAGCGGTTTTGTAAACACCCGATGCAGCCATTTCAGGTGGAGTAGGGGAAGCTGCCTTTGCAGGGTAAACAGGTGGGATACCAGAGGCAGGGGCTGGAGTTGTCAGCGGTCGGCTTGAGGCGACTACAGTCGTTGCGTCAGCAATGTTGGATTGCAAAGACATGTTATATGGCTGCGGTGTTTGTGGGGCGACCGGCATTATATAGACTGGATATTGCTGATCAATCGGATGGTGAAATTGTTGAGGTGTTTGAGGGTAAACTTGGTAGTACTGTGGCATTGTCACCGGACTGGCTGCAGCGTGGTGGACATAATGCGCGCCGGCCTGAACATATTGTTGATGCTGATAATGTTGATCCTGATAATGTTGATCCAGATGTGGAGGGAGGATGTAGTTGGAATCTTTAGCTTGTTGTTGAATTTGGGTTCCGGGACCGGGGTCGGAGTTGTCGGTGTTCCTTGTGTTGGGGCTGGCAGGAGCTCTGATTTCTCTAGGTAGAGGATGGAGTTGGTCTTGGTAGTACATTGGTTTTGAGAGGGAGCTTGCAGATGCGATGCTAGTGTCACTATAATACAAGAACAAACTAATTGTCAATATTTCAAGCCTTAACTAGAAAACTTTCATTGTCCAGGTTTAACCTTAAAACGTGCTTAAACAATCTAGTACCCTTAATATTTGACACTTCCTTAAAAAAAAAAAACAAACGTAACGGACATTATATTGTCTTGTTGATAGTCAAAAACCAACCATAAGGTTTAGTATTGCTCAAATAAATTATGCGATAATTTATGTAAATGGTATTGGCAAATCTTCCAATCTTATCTTACAGCGAGCAGATCTATCCGAACCAAGTGGATAATTTCTAATAAAAAAAAGTTATTAGTGGAGTAAGTGCCAATTAGAACTTCCCAGTAATTCAGATTTACCTTTTTACCATTGACTAAAATTCTTTCTGATTACGACAGGACACAAGCCAAACAAAGTCAAAAAGAGAAAGAAATGTTTGGTGAAATAGGAAGTTAATGATAGTGTGGAGGAAAAAGAAAAGGAAGAGAAACCATTCATTGGTACAGAATACCTTGCTACAGAATCTTGAGAAGGCAAATTATAACCGCCGCCGCCGCCGACACCTTTCGGTTGCAGTGGCTGCAACGGTAATGGGGGCTTACGAAACCCGACAACAGGCGCGCCGCCGCCGCCGCCGTGATCCGATCTCTCATCATCAGACAAAACCTTACTACTCGTGTTTTCCCCAGAAACAAGGACATGATTATTAACCGGAGCATTAACAGAAACCGCAGGATTAACTGCAGAAGGCGGAGGAGCAAAGCTTATCTGCGCAAACTGTTCATTGATCCCAACCATCTTCTGCTCATCGACCCTCACCCGAATCGGCGGCAAATTCGACATCGATGGCGACGAAGAAGACGACCAGAAAGACGAATTGTTCTCCACAAAAGGCGAGTCCGACATCGAATAGGGGCATTGCACAGCATCATGCGTGCTGTTACTCTTGTCCACCACCTGTTTGTTGTTTTCCCCCAACGAGTTTCCTTGAGCTTCCAAGTCATTACACGAGTCGCTGGCGCGGACTGCTTCAAGGCTCAACAAGCAGTTGTCCACCGCCGAATCGGATAGCCCTCTCGGGAGAAATCCTGACCCGTTAAGCGCGTCGACGAACCACGTTTCAGACTTGGCGTCGTCAAGCAAAGCCCCCATTGAAGCAGCAGTTTCAGGCTTAACGAAGAAGAGAAAGAGTCTCAGCCGAGAAGGCTTGAGAGGCGAGCTCGCCGCCGTGCGGTCGTATTCCTCTAGCATGTTGTCGAGATCTTCGTCAGTGGTGACAGATATCAGCGAGTCGAGGTCTTCGCTCGGCAGCTGGTATTTAAGAGTAAAGGGACGGCCATTGAGGAGGGTACGGGAAAGGCGGGTGCAAAGGTCAGAAAGAGAGGAATGGCGGTCGACGACAACAATGCGGGTGTCGCCACCAACGTAGCAGAGGGACTTGTCATGCGGGCGGGGGATGATATGCCCACCGTAGCTGCACATCAAGCGGAGCTTGGCTCCCGGGACGGGCGGTAGAGGCTCGTCGGTCCAGGCATCAGCATTGCGGGAGCGGGGAGAGGAGTCGATGGATTCCGGGTAGTTAAGCTGAACCGAGGATGCTGCGGCGGCGGAGGAGGCGGTGGCAGTGGTGGGGGGAGTTGTGGTTGTGGGAGTGGGAGTGGGAGTGGGGAGGGGTGGAAGTGGTGGCGGTGGGTCCATTGGATTGGACTTTGTTGGAGATGTAGTGAAAAGGGGTGCAATGGAAGTGGAAGCTTTTTATAGTGTGATGATGTGAAATACTTCTCTCTCTCTCTCTCTCTCTCTTCTTTTATTTCTTTTGGGTAATATTTAATAGCTTCTTTCAAGTGAAGAAGAAGAGGGGAAAAGTGAATGGAGATTTATTGTGGTTTAAGGCTCTATCTTATATGCCAATGGCCAACCATGTTTTGGGCTGTTTGTTTGGTTGTTTACGAGCTGTCATGGTTGCTTGTTGGCTCCAGCTTTTACCCTTTTTTTACGACGTTCGAGTTGGTTTCGAACGCTTGAGCTTTGTGAAAAGTGCATACACAAATGTTTCTTCTCCCTTCTAAATTTTCACCATTTTAATGTCCATTTAGTTCGTTAATTTAAGTTTTTTATTCAAATTAAGATGTGATTTTATGTGAATAAAAAAATTAAATATAATTATTTTTAAAACTTTTTTATTATATTAAAATTTAAATTCTAAATTCGAATCAGTAAAATAAATAAGTATTCTTCTACTTATTATTGGCCCTCTCTACGGCTCTAAGCCTGTAACAAGACACTTTTCTCTCACCTCCTCCTGATCTGTACCATGTAACAGCACAGGATTGGACAAAATATTTGCCATTCTAAGAAAAACTTAAAATGACAAAGGATAAAGGGCATGCTTTTGAGGCCTTGTAAAGTAACCGTTTGACCATGGCATCTGCAGGCAATACTTTTAATAATATATTTCCTTCCTTATCAAGAAAGAAATGAATAGTGAAACGACCGTTCTTTATCTGAAATTCGGTTGTTGACCATAAACCAAAAGGGGGCATTCTACTTGTCAAGTGGGGTCATTTATCAAAATATATTTATATATGGAGTTAGAAAGACGTATAAAAGAGATTACGGATAAAAGTTGGACGACTAAACATCATTCTAAACCGTTTCATTCGATAATCATTTTTTTATTTATTTATCTGATGTAATTTTGCTGTGATTGGATAGCTAAAAGTTGTCTTATGATGGAGTTTTATTCCACCATCTAATTACCAATTAACCAATGTAATAAGGGAGTGACTCAGACTAATCACGTATACAGAAGGACCAGTTTACGAAGTTCGCTCCACGACTTGTGCTCGTGAGCAAGATCTACAGGAAAATCATTCTCACATTTGGACAATATGACATTCTTTCCTCCCCTAATTGGCGTTTGGTATTGTTAGGTAATTGCCGAGGTATTTAGAAGAAAGAAAGCAAGAATCTTAAGAGATTTTGAATTCTGCAAATGTTATTGGCGATAAATATGACAGTAAAGATTATATGTATTATATTAATGTTGATAAAAATATTTTTGACTCTTAGATTTTAGATTTTGAATGTTGTTTCATATGTGTTATAAAAAGTGGTTTGATTCTTATAAATCCTGTGATGTTGGTACTTTGTTAATGGCTGATGATTATAGTGCTTAAGTTGCTGAAATAAATACTGTGAATGTGAAGATATATGAGTGTAGAGGTGTGTTTTTCCCAACAGATATATACGTTCAAACTAGTAATTTTAATTATTACTTTTGAAATTTAATTTTTTTATGAGAAAAATACTTGAGCAGAATCAAAATTATTAGTTTAAACCATAAAGATCCAATCACAATTCAAGATTTTTATTATAATGTTTTCTGTGTATTATTCCTTTCAAAAACAATTGTATCATTATTTTAGTTAGATTTACTCTCATTAAATTATTTGTTCTAAAATAAACGAAACGTGAACTCTTCTTTTTTTTTTTTTTTTTGGAACACTTGCACTTCGAATAGTGGTGAACGTGTATGAGCTGGAAATCTATCAAATATGGGTTATGGATCCAAGTGATAAGCTGTAGTAGTACCCCAAAAAACAATAGTGGAAGCGCGATGTGAATTTTACAGAAAAATGAACCAATCACATGCAAATCCCTTGATACTCGTGCGTGATTTTTAGCACTGCCATTTCATTGGCTAGTGGCAGGCAGTGAGGGCTCCGTTTATTTCACCGATTCGAGTTTAAAATTTGAGTTTTACTACAGTAAAAAGCTCTAAAAAATAGTCACATATAACTTTTTTACTACAATAAAAAAACTCTCACATAAAATCACATCTCAACTCGAATTAAAAATTTGAATTAGCGAACTAAACGGGCCCACAATTCTCTCCTCACTTTGCTTCACCTTCAGATACGAGGTAGATGTAACATAAAATCACAACACAAGGGAGCAAGTATAGGAATATAATAAAAAATAATTAATGTCAATAATATTATATGTAACCTTGTTCAGTTTTTAATAATAGGACTTCCTAACTATGAGTATTATTAAAGTATAAAACTATTGTTTGTTCACTTTCTAATAGTTTAAGCTTTTGAGATGGATTGGTAAACTAACATAGTATCAGAGCGGGAAGTCTTGAGTTTAAACCTCCGTAATTGCACTCTTTATCTCCATTTAAAATTGTTATCATGTGTTGGGTTTTCAATATATCTCAGGCTTAAATATTTACGTATTGGGCTTTTTAATTAATTTACCCACATGATTACTCATTGTCCAGCCTACACGTGAGGATGAGTGTTAAAGTATAAAATTATTATTAGTATATTTTCTAATAGTTTAAATTTTTAAGATAAATTGGTAAATTAACAAGTGTGATAAGTATGGAGTGAAATTAATTAAATGAGTCTACGACTTTTATGTGATGGTTTTGGTACGTAATCATGAAGAGAATTGATATTGGACTTTTTTTTTTCTATTTCAATTATTATTATTATTTTTTTTTTGTCATTTGTATCTTTTGTCTTTTTCACTCGCACTCCTTTCCTTGTTTGCTTAATTTATTAGTTTTTGTTTAGCTAAGTCTAATGTATCTAGGTTAATTAAACTATATAGCGATTGTGATCTCTTCTTCTATTTTTCAAAGGCAATCTTGTTTTCTAGTCACATGTTATGTTATAAAAACAAAAGTTTATTGTTTCATGCGATTCTAGTGGAAGAATGTACGTTCCATTAATTGTTAATACATATTTATTATTATATATAGTTATAATATTATTTCAATTTACTATCATAGCCTGTCTAGTAGTCAATAATTAGTACTCTGTACTCAATAATTTTTTTTTAATAAGAAAGTGTAATTACGTATTATTGAGTGTTAGTGTCTTTTATGAAAGTATACTAAGCTCTTACCTCAAATAACTCAAACGTTATCTGTGAACGGTGGCTACGTTATAAGCACATCTTCTACTTCAATAATTCTTATAGCCCTACAGCAAACTACTAGTTGAAATACTGGTTCTTGTTGTATTTTTGGACATGAAGATTTGAATTCATCATTTAAAAGTTTAGTTCAATTGTTTTTACTTAGCATTCTCTTCGGAGTTTAATTTAGTAAAAGAAAAATTAAAGAGCACATTTAAAAAGAAAAGAAACAAAAAAGTTTGTAATGGGGCAAATTAAACAGCAAATTACTGACATCCTAACTTCCAATGACTTATGACCAATTTGGTAATGCTGTAGATTTTAGAAAATAAATTATTGTTAACTGTGCTGAAAAAATAGCATTTCTTACAAAAAATATATGAGTGTTTGGTAAATTATAATTATATAAGTATTAGTTTCAGGGGTATTATGAGTGTTATGAAAGTTTCATTAATTGTACTTTAAGATGATTGTCGCACAATCTAAAAGTCAAAATTGTCTTTCAACTACTTCTGATTTTGATTATAAATTTCTCAAAAATTCTTTAAAAATCACTTTCTTTAGTGTTTAACAAACATAAATTTCAACTATAGATTGTTAGAGAATTGATTTTAGGCTCTTAAAATCACTATCAAACATACCCTTAGTCATTAACTGGATTCCGAGGTTTTTAACTTTGTTGCTCATAACGTTGCAAAGTGGAGCTTGTGTTCTTCAGTTTTTGGTATTATTGTTTTTTCTGATATTCCCAATACTGTTTTCAGATGTATCTGAGAGAGATACGTATGAAAAAGGTATTTGGGAAAGTTCTGGGGAAAAATGTTGTAATTATAAGGACACATTTTGAGAATATTATTTCTAGCGGTGCAGTTAAGGAAAAAGTTCTTACGAAAGGCACATTTGGAAATATATATATACATATATATATATATATATATATATATATAAAGAGAAACGTTTATGAAGTCGCACACTTAAGAGTAGTTATTTTAATTAGAGTATATCAAGGGAAAAGAGCTTACTAAGGCACATTTTAATTAATACACTAGATTTAAAAATAAACCAAAAAAAAAAAAAGATCGAAGTGCATGTTTCAATAAAATTATTTGTTTTGATTAAATACATGTATTGTGTGTAGAAAAATATTTGAGTAGCGACATATGCATATAAGATAAATTATTTCAACAAGTGTATGTTACAAGATTGACATTTATGAGACAAATAGCACAGTTCATGCTACTTAAAGGGAATATATATATATATATATATGTATGTATATGTAAGTAGAGAGATATTTGAGTACAATTACTTTAATGGTCGGAGCAGTTGGGAAAAGAAATTATTTATGAGTATTACTTTTAATAAATTAATAATTTAGAGTATCATAGGAAAACAAATATATATATATATATATATATATATATATATAAGTAGAGATTCATTTGAGGGGAAAAAAAAATATTGAGAAAGACAAATCAGGAAAAGATATATATTTGTATAAGTCAGAGTTAAAAATATAAGATTGTTTTTTTTAATTTTAAAAAAACCACAAAAAGTATAGAAGAAAAGAGCTTGATCAAAACGAACATCGTTTTAGTCGAAAGTATGAAATTAAAATTAGAACACATCGGCTATTCTTATTTAAACAAAGATATATTTGAGAAATTTGATTTTAGTAGGGATAAATCAAATGAAATAAAAATAGAATAACCAAAGAAAAAAAGCACTCTAGTATATATATGTAGAGGTGTTCATCAAATCCGCCAATTCATTTAAAATGCATAATCCAATCCAATTGATTGAATTGAAAAAATTTTAGATTAGTAACGGATTGAGATTTTTTAATCTGAAGTTACAAATTAGATTGTGGATTAATCCACAAGAAAAGAGTTTTGCTACAAAATAAAAAACTATGAAATAAGTTATTTGGTGACCAAAAAATAATTTTGAAAACTACACTTTAAAGACTTTTTGCTACCAGATATGTTGTTTGGTAGCCAAAAAATAATTTTTTGCTACCAAAACAACAATTTGGTAGTAAAAGGTCTTAATTTGCTACCAAATTTTAATAGCAAAATATCATATTTAACTACCGAATTCATTTTTAGTATTGAAAACTAACTGCATTATTTTGCAAGCTTGATATTATTATTTTTTTAAAAAATATATATTTCACCACTATCTTTATTGTGCGAGAAATGCTTGAAAACGATCTCTTTATATCTTAAAAAAAGTTTTATATTATTAATCTCATATATATAACAGTTCACATTCATTTATTCACGTCAACGTACCATTAAAAAAATTATATAAAAAATACTATTATACATATTTGGCTACCATTAAAAAATTTATACTATTATATATAGTGACATATTAAGAGAATTTTAGTTTCGTGGATTGTATATCTGTAACGTACTTGCAATTCTAAATTTCAACGAATAACTCTGGTACTATTTCCGAAGTTTAAGGCCCTGTTTATTTCACCGATTTGAGTTTTGCTATAGTAAAAAGTTCTCAGAAATAGTCACATTTAATTTTTTTATTACAGTAAAAAGCTCTCACATAAAATCACATCTTAACTCGAATTAAAAACTCGAATCAGTAAACTAAACGGGCCCCAAATGTACATACCTTAATTCATTGTTATGGTTGTCTAGCAACTCTACTTATAATTTAAGGGTTTGAACTAATGTCCCGACAAGCAGCATAGTTTCGCCAATTCTTTTAGCTAAGTTCGAGAAAGTAGTTCTAGGAAGCCCTCTTTTTATCCTTTACATCGTTTATTAAATTCTAATCTAGATGATGCATCTTTTAAAAAAAGGCAATAAGGTATCTGAAGTTAAGGGCAATAGATCCTTCATAACCCTTTTTTCTCTTACATTAATCAGATATATGTTTTCTCATACGAAATTTTCTTACATGATAGTCTGGTTCTTTATTTTTCTTTCATACTTTTTTTTGGTTGTTTAGATATGGTTTCTCTGTATTTCTTTACTTTTTGGTGTTCATCTACTTAGACTGTTCCATATGAGTTCGTTTAATTTGCTGATTCGAGTTGATATGTGATTTTATGTGAGACCTTTTTATTGTAGTAAAAAAGTTAGATGTGATTGTTTATGAGAGTTTTTTATTATAGCAAAACTCGAATTCTAAATTCGAATCAGTGAAATGAACGAGACCTTACAGGATGGGCTCCTCATGCCTATTTTCAAATGTTGGGAGAGAGCAATGGTGTTCAGTCCTCACTAACAAGGTTAAATTGACTTCGAATGAAGCCACAAGAACCCGAAACCGCCTTCTATGAGAGCGATAGAGAAATTCCGGGATGCATTTCATCTCATTCTCGTCTGATGTTGGATGCATTGGAAGCCGGGAGAAAATATTGATTTTGCAAGTGGCTTATAAATTCTACCAAAAGGTCTGCCTCCTTATTCTCTGTGATGTATGCAGGCAAGACTTTCATATGCGTTATACATTTAAACTTTGTACACTATCTCTTAATGAGTTGATTTTTGTACAACCACGAGCCTCCCTTATTCAATGCCAAAGCTAAATTCCTGACTTTCCTAGTTTCTTTCACACCGAGTGGAAGCGACTACACGTTTTAGGTCTAATCCATTGTAGGTTGTGACAGCTATGCTTTATTTATTATGACGGATTTAGGAACGAAAATACAAAGACTTCTCAGAGATTCGTACCATAGTTCGTGTCTCGTTATAATATTTTCTGTTATAAAAAATACGCATAAATCGAGAATAATTCTAAATCATAATTCTGAACCCATAAACTAAACATTCATGAATCATGATTCATTTCTTGATGACATGACTATTTTCAATGTGGTCAATACATAAAAGAATAGACTTTACATTTCTTTGCGTTTGTCTCCGGTCTTTTGCTAAGGACCACTCAAAACTCTAATAAGTGGACGTGAGAGATATAATATGATATTTATTTTATTTAATAATAACTTTTGAAGGATGTAACATTGATGTTGTTATTATACATTTCCAAGATCATTGTTGTTTTAAGGTAAATATTATCGTACACCTCCTATTTCTATATGTTATGTTATGGTGGTGTAGGATTTTTTAATAAATATTAACTAATGTGTGTGGATGTCTGATTGTTATGATATATAGAAATATCATATGGTGGGATAGGGGGGGAAAAAAAAAATTACTCTGTGATTACAAATGTCTATTTAATTGTCATGCTTTATTATACATTTCATTTTTGTACTGTACATTTCAGATAGACAGACTTTTTATGTATCACGTTCAAAAACATCAAGGAAATTGAAGGTCATTTGGGAGAGCTTCTTAAAAATTGATTTTGGCTTCCTAAGTCTAAAAGCTGCCTTTAAAAGTATTTAGATAGTTTATCAGAAGTGCTTTGACATTTTAAAAGAGTTTTCAGTTAAAGTTAGAAAATATAACTTAAAAAAACTTATGAATAGATTTTTAAACTTGTATCAGAATTTAATTAAGACATTATAAACTTAATTCCAACAACATTATTACTTATTAGAAACTTTAAAAATTATTTTGAGCTATGAAGCTCTTGATTCCAAACACTAACTAAAAAACTATATCTTTTGCTTCTCTTCTTCTACTGACCAAAAATAAAAGTAAAAGCTCTGCCAATTGGGTCCTATACTCATTACCAAATTAAAAGAAAAAGAATTTGTAATGGTATTATTTAGCAAACACAAAACAATAACTTCGCTTTTATGAAACTCAGAATTTGGACATCTCTACTTTAATAATGTAGGTAATAGATTCTTCATGTGTGTTACTACTAAAACATCTGTCACCATATCTAAGTGTTCCCTACTTCAAAAACTTTCATTGAATTGTATCCCCCCACCCTTCTCTCTCTCTCTCTCTCTCTCTCTTAAAAAAATGTTTGAAGTGTGAAGAAATTGTAACTCTTGATACTGTTAGCTTCTTAATGACTCACTGAAAACCTAACTCAACTTCCAGGAAACAGTTGGCTGTTGATTGGTAACTTGTTACAGCAAATAAAGCTCACTTGCATGTATTGCCTCGTGTTTGACTTTATTTTGTCCTCTTGAATTTAAGACACTAACATTTTCTTTTTGTTCTTTCCTTTCTAGACTTTAAAGATAGCCCTATCCTCGTATGGCACTATATATGTAACTCTTCTCTCTCTCTCTCTCTCTCTCTCTGTCTCTCCAATATTACAGGAAATTTTTCTCTTTTCATCTGAAGGATGAAGCTGTACGGAAGGAGAAGGCAATATCAGAGGCTAAAAAGAGTGGTTTCCGACAAGGAGAATGAGAAGGTTCCGATATCGAAAGCGAGTCGTCGGAAGTACGCTTGGAAGGTTAGAGTAGCCCCAAAACTAAGAGTGAAGTTTTGTAAAACAATTGTCCTTTTGAAAAGGTTTAGAGATTCTTATGTTGAGATGATGCTTTGTTTGGCTGGGAGAGTTATGCAGTTGAGCAGTGGACAATGTTCATTTGTTTAGGAAGGTTACTCCTTACTTTCTGCTTGACTTCTAAATAAACATTTGGTTTATAAATTTAGAATTATAATTTAAAATTATTTTTATTTTACATGTGTTTTTCATGAATTATAATTTAAAATCATGAATAAATACAAAAAATAAACGTCTCTTAAAAATTCTAAGTCACTAGATGGAATTTAACAATCCTTTTGTCTGTCTCTTTTTCTCTCTGGATATTGTAAAGGGATCTATGAGCAATAAAGAAAGAAAAAGTACATAGTTCTCTTTGATCCCAAAAAACTGTACAAGTTAGTATATTTATAGAAGTAATTTTAAATTCGGTCCTACTTTGTTCATACGACTCGAAATTGAAAAGTTATAACTTTCCTACTTCTGTTTTAAGGTGTCACTTTTTTAATGGTTTTAATAACTTGTGGGTAACAAAAGTATTCGATAGAGGGCAATTTTTTAACAGTTTCAATCACATGCTTGGGTCAACTGAGGAGCATAATTGATTAAAACCGCTAAAAAATCGACGCTTCAATGATGGAAGTATCAATATTGAAACCTATGTTAAGCTCGGAGGAAATTTTGTATTATTTTGAGTTGTAGGGACAAAATTAGATAGTTCCTATTTCTCATGGGCCAAATTTGAAATTAAACCATGTTTTTACCGTGGGCTCGAAAGTGCCAAATAAATTGAAGAGAAAAACAATTAATTATAAAAAGAAACCAATTATCAATAAAAAAAAAAAACCAAAAGAAGTAAAATTGACAATTTCCTAAAGCAATATTATTGAAATGAAAATATGTTACTTTCAAATTAAACCAGAAAAGGATGTAATGCTATTATCATTGAAACATATTTATGCGTCAAATTTTGTCCATAACGTAGTAGTTACCTTCAAGCTAATGGCATTAAACTTGAAATAATTGCATCCCCTGCATTTGCATGGTAGGAACAAAATAGTAGTTGTAATAGCTAGAAAAATATATGTACACCTTTTTTTTTTTGTTTTTGTTTCTGTTTCTGTTTCTGTTTTGTTTTGTTTTTGTTTTTTGTTTTTTGTTTTTTTATGTTTTTTCAATTTTTGAGGACTTATGTTGCAAACGCTTAGGCCTAACTGGAGAATTATTGTTGGATTTTTTTTTTTTTTGAAGGGCTTATAACTTGATTTTAAAGTAACATTAAACACTGTTTACTGGTTAGGATGAGATGGCTCAGATTAGTTGGTTCATTTGGTATGAAAATTTAAATCAGGGTGATTCTAATTATAATTCTGGAACAAGAATCATTATTTATAATTTTAGGTTCAAATCATGATTCTGAAACTATGATTCAGAATTAGGGGTTTGAATTACCTTGAATCAATCGGAGGATGGTTTTAGAATCATGATTTGAGCCAGTTTAAATATCACATCATATTCTAAAATAATGATTCAGAATCATCCAAATCAAACACTGATTCTGAATCATGATTCAGAATCGTGATTCATAATTACTGTAAACAAACATTGATTCTGAATCAGGATCCAAAATTATGATTCTGGATCCATCTACCAAACACATACTAGGATGTTTGATTTATGGATTTAGAATTATGATTTAAAATTATTCTCAATTTACGTGTATTTTTTATGAGAGAAAATATTATAACAAATCACGAACTATGATCCAAACTATATATATATATATATATATATATATATATATATAATTGATTGACTGGAGAAAGATTTATTCCAACTACTTAAAAAAAGAAAAAAAATGCACTCCCCGAAAAATACAGCTGGCTGTTAATTTGCATTTACATACTTGCTGTATTAGCTGGTGACCATTAGTTCCTCTAATTTAAAGCTACTTACCTAACTTTCATCTTGTCAGCAATCTTTTTTCACAAGCTTCTCATGGCCATTTACTTTTGCGTTTCTCAATTTAAGGCCAATCACCAACTTTTCATCAGCCAAGAGTAATTATAAACCTTTATTACCCATCTTTTTCTTTGTTGTTTTAACTCTTCCCGCAACACAGAAACTCTCTTAATCATGTCCCTCTTTCTTCATCAGTCAACAACACTCAAACAAAACTGATAACACAAACCCAGAAAACTGACCCTTTTGGTGGCACAATGGGAAGGTTCTTGATGAGGCTGAAATATGATAGACTAAAAGAGAACAAAAGTACTACTGTCGTTGCGACAGACGATCTCGAAAACGACAAGAAAATCGTCTCGTTGTTGGGAGAAGTACATCTGAAGTTGATCAAGTGTAAAGTGATCAGAAATCTTCAGCAGAAGATAATGTCGTCAATCATCTTCGTGCAAAGGGTTAGAGACGCTTACGTCGAAGTCATGCATCGCTTTGCGGGGCATTTCATGCAGTTGAACAACGGATATCATGCTTACTCTTTCAAGAAGGTTACTTCTTCTCCATAGTACTACTTCTCCAAATCTGCAGCTCTAAACCTCTTAGAAGCTCAAATAATTACTTTGCCAGTTTACGTTTCTGTATGTTTGTGACTTGTGGAATTACTATATTATCTTCTTCTTTTTTTTTTTTTTTTTTTTTTTTTTTTTTTTTTTACGTCTCTTTATTCTCTTTTCTATTTCTTTCTAGTTTCCATGCATATTCCTCTACATCAATTTGTTCGGTAAGACGGAAAAGTAGAAGGAGGGAGAGCGGTGAGCGGATTAGTGGAAGGACCAATGGTGTTTTTGATGGGAAATTTCAAATTCTTCAAATACCCCAATTAGGGAACCCATACTAAACACAGCAAGAGAGGTTTTGTTTAGTAAATTTGTGTTTTCAATTTAAATTGAGATGTGATATTTTTTAAAAGTTCTTAACTATAACAGAAAAAAAAATAAAATGTAACATTTTCTAAAAGTTTTTAATTGTAAAAACTTAAACTGAAAACTTGAATCGGTGAAATGATCAGGACCTAAAGTTTTCTCACCTAAATTATACGGATTTTTTTTTTCCTTCTTATCATCTTTCCCTCTCACCAAACCAACCTAAAGAAAGTACGGACAAAATAACTTGATATTGTGGGCAATCTATTAGGTCCATTGCGTTACACCTACATTGCATGTATGATTTTAGTAGAAGAAATTGTATTGCACTCAATGTAGTGAACGTCATAGAATTGTTTGGGTAGACGGATACTATTCTTATTCTGTTGTTTGCGGACCAGGATTTTGTGTAAATGCATAAGTGGTTGGAAAATCAATTAAACGATACAAGTAGAAGAAGAACTAGAGATACATCTAAATAGTTTTTCTCAGTACTATTCCTAGGATCGGAGTAATTTGTAACAAGGCAACATACTTGTTCTCTACTTTACCTAATTACGTTGGTTTCTGTAAAACCCATGGTAAGATTGGAATTCCAAACTATAAATCGGATGAAAATTCTAATTTTTTAAAACTTCAATTCGAATATTTTATGAAAATTTCAAACCAAATTCAAACCCAATTAGAGAAAAAAGAAAAATTCAACATCCCAATCGGCTATTGAGATAAGAATATAAAATACAAAATACACAATCGAACATAAAATACATAATCGGATATTAAATTACGCAATCAACATAAAAATTACAATAATTATTGAGATGGAATTATCAACATAATTATCGACATAAAAATATAAAATATGCAATCAGCTATTGAAATAAAGTTTAACTGGATCCTATGAAATAATTAAATAATAATCCAATCGAACAAATATATAAATAAATAAATAATTATAATAATTATTTTTATTCGTTACATCAAGGGTATTCAAATTTAATTCTTCAGTTTTTGAACTCTTCGTCTTCAGTTGGGCACTTTCTTTTACTCCGGACGCTTCGGGAAAAAAGTGTGCACTGTTTGGCCAATAGATCTAAATAATTTTGTTGCCATTGATTTTAAATAATTTATCCATAATTTTCTTCCATTAAGAAAATTACTAAATTATTTTAGCCAAACAAAATTAGTTAATTTAATATACATAAATAATCATAATTATTATCTTATAATTAGTAATATATATAGATATAATTTTTACATATAAATATATATTTGGTATGTATCTTATATCTATAATAATATATTTTATAGATTTAAAATTATATATAATCAATAAAACGTTATCAATTAAAATTATATACTTGTAATGTATATATACTTCAAGATGTGCGCAACCTTTTGCACTTCCCAGCGCGCGCATGCTTTCAAAAACGGTTGGAGGAGTTTGTGATTCCTGTTTTAAGCTTGTTTCTCCATCTGGCGGCCGACGGTCTCTGTCGTGCTTTTAAGGTCCTCTGCCCTACATTAGAAAATCTCCAATTCTAAAATTACAATAATCTCTCTACCCGAAGGTTTATAAATTTTCTAATCAATTTTTTTTTTTTTAAAATAACCAATCTATAAAACCATATAATTAACTATTAAATCCATCATTTATACATTCATTTCATGAATTAAAATATGAACATCCATAAATGTAACCCATCACATACATACATAATTAAATATCACATATTCGATATTAACATTGATTATCACATAATCGGTGCATAAATTAATATAATTTATAAATCGCTCGGATACCAATAATTAGTTTCCGAAACAATTTTGGATGCGAAAGGATGCGTCTAACAAATCATGTATAATAAAAATTTTCATAAAACTTTGAAAAAATTCTATATAATATATTAATTTATATACAAATAAATTAATATAATTAATTTATTTACCTAACAAATGATTAGGTCGATAACATGAGTTCTTTGACCACGAACAATACTCACTCCAAGCTTTCTAGGAAAGTTTAAATCTTTCTCGTCAAGTCCTTGATACCTCCAAGAGCTAGAGTGTGGGCACTAATTTTAGATTATAGGATTGATCACTCGCTAGTTTTCTCTTCCACAGATGTGTGAGGTGGAACCGGGAATGGAAGAACTTTTCTTCTCTTTTCTCTCAGGTTACATGGCTGTCACTAGAATGTTACACGTCGTCTAACAAAATGTGACACGCCCGTAACATCTATGTTACACACCTATCACATAGGAGAAGGGAGAAACTTGTGTTCTCTAATCTTCTATTATCTCCTATTTATAGAGTCCTAGAAGGACCCCTTTACTTTAACTTGAGGGTAAAGCAACAGATAATTGGTTATCACTTTATTTTAAATCTCATTTAAAATATAGTTTCCCATTTAATTTTAGAAACAAAATTCTCTTTTTTCCTTATCTACTATGGCCAGTCACACCATAGGGATATCTCCTTGTGGTTGGTGCAAATATCAGGCAAGAGGAGGAGTTAAATTCCTCCTTTTATTGAGTTTTTAATTTTAACTCAAATTCAAATCTAAATAAATCCAAATTAACTTTAATTTCCTTTGGATTTGATTGGAAAACTTTTCAAACAAGTAAACTGAAAATCCTGGAGAGCAAGCAATTGAATCCCAGTGGAATTCTCCCTATGCTACATGCCCCTTGCACCTCCCCCTGGCTGGGTGTGTTGCCTCCTGTAGTCCTACCACAGTGTGTTCTAAAATTAATTTAATTAACTAATCACATTATTTATTTTGAGTGATATTAAATCTTAATAATTCACATTGTCTTGCAAATATTAGAAGAATGACGCAGAGACTCATGAACCTATAATTCTGAGGTCCAATAAAATTAATAATTAATTCAACTCTTTAATTAATTAATTAATTCTGTTAATTCTAAAAGTTACTCCACTAAAAACTTGGAATTGCACTCTCGAAATTATAGACATAATTTACTTCTAAGAACTTGAAGTGTCAATTTGATATAGTTATTATATATAGATCAATCCTTTATAAATAATTCATAATTAGAGTCATATGAAATCCGTTAACCCTTTAAATTATATATCTTTATCCTTGTGTACCGATGATTCTCTAATAGATAGTGATTTATAAAAGAAATTCATGAATCGAAGCTCCTACTAGTGTAAGTACCGAATCAACAAGAGAATTATTTATATGCTTCTTCCTCAAGAGAGTTTGGATTCTATCTTTATGTAGCCTCAACTTCGTAGATGCTTTCGTTAACCTTTTCGCTATTGCCTGTAAATGCAGTTGACCTCATGTCCCCTTCTCAAGATGGTCGACCTCTTACTTATAACAAATGCCTCCTTGCAGCAGTTGATTCTTAATAAAGCTATTTGCTGACATGGCTCTTACGGTTGAGCTGCTCTTGATCATTTAATGCTCTTCTTTATGACCTATGAGCTCCATTCAAGATCTATTTTAAGGTTCAGTGTTTTACCCTACACCATAATACATGGAAGAATTAATTGGATATTATGTCAAATTATGTATTTGTCATTGGTATTACCCCTAAGTTGTAATTTTGGTTTACGAAATACTAACAAACCATCAATAAAAGAACAAATCATCAATAAAATCTAAGTTAGACAAAGATATAGAGGAAACTGTCATCTAATCCTCTACATATGCATTTTCAAAACACGGAAATGTGTATGGCGCATTTTTGTGTATGATACTAGTTGTCGGTTTTCAAGAAATTGTTGGCGGATATACGTTGTCTAAGCGTAAACATGTACTAATGGAGGAGCAATATTATGTCATAATTATTTCAACACGTGTGCTCATTTTCTTTCTTTTTCCTTTTTGTTGAAATTATTAACAAGTAGAAGGAGCGAACTCGAAAGTTTTCGAAGTTTGAGGTAGTAAACTGTCACTTTCTAAGGTTTGGGGGCCACATTTGATCACATGTTCAGAGTGAGGGCAACATGTGAGAGTAATCAAAAGTACACATATTTAATAGACGTGGTAAACTTTGCTTTTGATTCTTTTTATCTTTGGATTTTTAATCAGGAAATTTAAAGGAAGCTGCTTCTTTTGGATGGCAAGTATTAATTTCCATATAGACCAAGTGGCAGACGAACATTCACTTGAAGTAGAACCAAAACAAGCTATTGCTCTAGTTTTTTTAATCTTTTTTTTTAAAGATTTTTTCATCATATATATAGATTAATTTGATCAAATATATGTAGATTCTTTTTTGTGTGTTTTGGTTTGTGATGATTTTTTTGTTATGTATATGTGTGTGTGTATATATATATATATAATATATATATAATATCAATCTAGTATGATCTATAAAAAAAATTATATATAATCTATAGATCTATAGCTTATGTAGAATTTTTTTTTCTAATCTCTTCAACTTCTTACCGAGGGTTCTTTAGTCTCTTGCGTGGCCCATTTGTTAGCTAAATTTTGTTTTGAACTGTAGCTCCTTCAGTTTTGGTAGATGCCCTTACTAGCTATCCTCTCTACTATTTTTAAATATTTGTTTCCTACAGGTTAATGAATATGCTAAAGTACTTCCCTAGATTTTTTCCTTTGAATGTTTTATAATCATAAAACCAAAACCATGAAAGTTACCTCTCTTTCCAAGATTTTGTTCTTTTCTTAGGAAAACTTTATTTTGTGACCATAAGAAATCAATATTTTACTTGAAATTGAACAGATCCGGACCATCTAGTAACAAGGAATTTGAGAGACGGGCCAAGTCCTCCGAGTGATAAATATATTCACAAATAATTGAAACCTTTTTTAACTATAAATATAATTAAAATAAGTCATATTTCCATATTTATTAATTATCATTATTTTAGTCAAAATATAATTGATACAACTATGCCCATTGCACTAGATTCACCAGCCCCATTACAAGAGAGTACCAGTGAAGTGGAAGCTAATCCAGAACCACGCCTAGAAGATCAGATTCCAGTCTAAGACGCTAGAAGCCCACGTCGCAACAGGAAGCCGCCAATTTGGATGACTGACTATGTTACTTGATGCCGTGTTACGACATGTTGTTTGTGAGCTGATTGTGCAGCCAATTTCTATTGTTTCCCTTTCTATATTCTGTTTATTTTAGCATTTCAGTTTGTAACCAGTTTTTGGCTTGAGTTTGTTAGCCTCCGAGAACTGTGCCAGACAGAGAGAGGTATATGTTCTAGTTTTTGCTGTTAGTGAAGGCATGAAATGAATTAAGAGAAATCTCTTCCTCCCTCATCTTCTCTCATCTCTCAGTTGCTTCTTCTTCATTTCCTTCTTTGTTCTTCCACTGTTCTAGCCTTCTTGGAGCTGACACTCGCTCGAAGAGTGTTGAACCACCGCTGAATCTAGTTGAGATTATAAGGGTGTATCATTGGTGCTTTCATTAAATTCTTCCATGGCGGATTCTGACATTCTCGAGGTTATCACGACGCTACAGATTCAATTCGAAGGCCAAACACTGGTGTATCACCAAACTTTGCAATAGTATATGGCAACGTTGGATTCTCGCCTCGAGGACCTCTGTTCTCACATTCATGGGTCTTCAAGTCCTTCGTCGAGAGCTTCTGGACGTCAAGCTCCCCGTCCTCGCACATCTAACATATTGCTGGGCAGATCAGATCTGAGTTTGGTTCTTCGATCCATGAAAATGGAGGTACCTCAATTTGACGGGTCTGACTCCAACGGCTGGGCATTTCGCATCGAGGACTTTTTTGATTTCCACTATACTCCGGAAGCTCTCCGTTTGCGGATTGTCTCATTTCACATGGAGGGACGTGCTTCCACTTGGTATCAATGGACGAAGGTGAATAATCTCTTGACGACATGGAAGGATTTCCTAATCAATCTTAAGCAGTGATTCAGGACTTCTCTCTACGACGATCACCAAGGTAATCTTTCTAAGTTGACTCAAACATCTTCTGTGGCTGAATTTCAATCTGCATTTGAGGATTTAATGAACAAAGTTATTGGCATTTCTGAGCAATTACTAATTTCATTTTTTATTACCAGTTTGAAATAAGATATTCATCAGAAATTGCTTTTGACCTGGCCATCAACTCTGATGGAAACCTTCACGTTCGCGCGCGCCTATGAGGCTCGTGTCGAAGAGACGAGGTAGGACAATCGTGCTTGGTCAAAATAGTCCCCTAGACCCCCCACCAAAGCCCCAACCCCATAAAAGACCACCCCTGTGTTATACACACCCACAACCACCACGTCAAACCCAATACCAGCTACTCCCCATGGTAACACCAATTCCAGCCATTTACCGAAGTCAAACATTCTTTCTCCCAACTACCCACACTTAACTTACTAGTTAGACGTTTATCTCCAAATGAACTGCATGAGAAATGGGCCAAGGGTTTGTGCTATAATTGTGATCAGAAGTGGAGCATTAGTCATTGATGCCGGAGTAAGTTTCTGTTTATGTTGGGAACGACGGATGACGACAACGAGGGGTCATCTGAAGAGAGTTATCCAGCAGAGCAAGAGGTTGATGTTGTCAGTGGAGACATTTCTAGTCTCAATGCTTTGACAGGTTAGAGTAATCCTTATTCACTTCATTTCGTGGGTGAGATGGCCAACCACAATTTTCTGGTGCTTATTGACAGTGGCAGCACCCATAACTTTATCAAACTGGCACTCACTGAGCGTTTGGGGTTGGTTGTCCAACCTATCTCTCCTTTCCGAGTGTACATTGGCAATGGAGATTTCTTAGTGTGCACATTTTGCTGCCCACAGGTGGCCTTAAAAATGCAGGGGCAAGTTTTTCCGATGGACCTCTATGTGCTACCAATCGAAGGTCCAGATGTGGTACTTGGGATCCAATGGCTCCAAAATCTTGGACGCATGTCTCATGACTACGCCGCTGTCTCTATGGAATTTTGTTGGGAGGGCAAACCCGTGTTGCTCCGTGGCGATTTGGCAAATACACCACGTCAGATTACTTTCCACTAGTTCCAAGCACTAGTGCACCAAGCGGGGATATGTAGCGTGTTTGAATTGCACAAGCTGCCAGAAATGGAAGTCACCACTCTGACTCCTCTGAGTAGCTCGGCTGTACTGGAGTTTCCTCCTGACTTACCCCTACCCATTGCTCATTTAATGCAGCAATATGGTGCTTTATTCCACCCTCCCATGAGCTTACCCCCATATTGTGTCATCGACCACAAAATTCATCTCCTTCCAAATACTAAACTGGTCAATGTTAGACCTTATAGGTACCCATATTTGCAAAAGAATGAAATGGAGAAGGTCGTCTGTGACATGTTGGACCAAGGAATAATTCACCCCAGGCAGAGCCCGTTTTCTTCCCCTGTCCTTTTGGTCAAGAAAAAGGATGAGATGTACCATTTTTGTGTGGATTACAGGGCCTTGAACGCCGTTACGATTAAAGACAAGTATCACATTCCTACCATTGATGAACTTTTGGATGAACTCGGTGGCACGGCAGTGTTTAGCAAATTGGACTTACGTGCCGATTACCATCAAATCTGAGTGCATACTCGCGACATCTATAAACAGCCTTTCATACTCATGATGGGCATTATGATTTTCTTGTGATGCCATTTGGCTTATCTAAGGCACCATCCACCTTTCAGGCCACGATGAACCTCGTCTTTGCTCCGTTTCTGCAGAAATTCATGATTCTATTCTTTGATGACATACTCATGTATAGTGCCATGATTGAGGACCATGTAACACATCTTGATAAGGTTTTAGAATGCCTGTAGGCTCAACACTTCTTTGTCAAGCTCTCCAAATGTCTCTTTTGTCAAGAGACTGTTGATTATTTAGGTCACATTGTTACTTCCACTGGCGTTAGTGCTGACCCTCACAAGGTTGAGGCCATAATGAATTGGCCCCTACCCAAAACACCGAAGCAATTACGGGGTTTTTTGGGCCTCACCAGGTACTATTGTCGTTTCATTTAGGGTTACGCGTCCATTGCAGCTCCACTTACTGATTTGCTGTGCAAGGATGGGTTTTTATGGTCACCCAGCGCATCCACTGCCTGATAAACTTCAATTGGACCACTATAATATAAGCCCATTGAGTTTGGTAAACTCTCTACATATATGGGTTTTTTTTGGGGCTATAAGTGTGGATAAGGTTGAGTGTGTCGTTAATTTTTTTTGGTGTGGGGCATTATGTGTGTAGAGAGGCTATTAGAGAGGAGAGTGCATTACTCTCAAGTCCGTTCTATCGGCGAATTTTGATAGCTTAATGACGATGCCAATGCTTCCGACAAATAATCTATGAACATATTGTTTCTGATATGTCTTAGACACTGAATAGGATTGATTAATTTTCTAACATTGTACACATATTTAACAGACGTTGTAAACTTTGCTTTTGATTATTTTTCTCTTTGGATTTTTAATGAGGAAATTTAAAGGAACCTGCTTCTTTTGGATGGTAAGTTTTAATTTCCATATCGACCAAGTCGCAAAGTTAGCTTTTTCCTTTCATGAGTAGACATCTAGCTAATGAATTAATGTGCGTGCATGTGGCTGCATAGACTTTGAATAATGTTAATGTCTGCAAGATATTGTCAAACAAGCAAACGAAAAGAAATAATTAAATAATCATCAATTCTCAAACAACGCGACTAATTACTGTTAAATTGTTGACGGACTATCTTCTCATTTTTGTGTCTATATAATGTTTGCAAAAGAAAACAGAAAGACGTGCACGATTGTAAAATGAAACTCTATTCTGCCATTCGTTTCATAATGCTAATTGCCCTCTTTGCAGCAAATATTTTTGGAGTGCATAATCATTTGGTCAAGGCAGGTGGGTATCATTTTCATTCTTTAAAATGTAATTTACTTATACAATATATCTGCATCTATTCATTTATATGATTGAAAACCATTATGTTTTGGATCAAGTGTATTCAATGTCTTTTCTACGTTGTTCGAGGCTTCAATAGAAGATGCAGATATGTTCATTTCTTCCAGAATTGATAGAAAAAAAAACTTAATGTTAATTTGGTTGTGGTTGATTTGTTATTGTCGCCCTTTCCAGTTCTTAATTTCTTAATGACATAAATGATTGTGATTTCTATAACTTTTGCCCCTGAAGTGTTAAATAAGTGGCTCATGTCATCCACTTAATCGAAGCAATTAACCTACCATTTCAATTGCCCGATTTCCATGATGCAAATCAAATTGAATTGATCCTGCTATTAAGATCATTTTTAATGGAAAATTTTGTTAAATAAGTGTTAAATTTTGTTTTTTATTCTCCAACATTTTCTGGCTTCACGTTCTATTTGAATTTTAGGACTACACTTTACTTTTATTTGTTGATTATGGGATCCGTAAGGGTTTCTCTAAGAATTGTGGGGGTTGCTAGTTGGGTTTTGATTTTCAAATGTGGGATTGCTATTTTGTAGATATAAATGGGTGTTTTGTAGTTTTCCTTTATTTATTTATTTTTAAAGAAAGTGTTGTTTTTTTAAACGTAAAATTTGAAAGGTGATAGAATTCTTGTTTGTCTTTCTTAGCATAGAACTAAAATCATGGAAACCAATACATGTACAATATTTTGTCCTTTTCCCTGGAAAGATTTAGTTTGTGATCATTAGTAATCAAGTATAGCCAAAACGTTGTTTTCATAATTTGAATTGGGCAGACGTGGACTATCTGGTAACACGAAATTTGAGAGCCAAGCCAAGTTCTCCACCTCCTCCTAGAAAAGCACGAACTGTGCAATGGAATCCTAAAACGCCTCCTTCTAGAAGATCGCCACCTCCGCAACATAACAGGGCTCAATTGCCACCACCTCCTTCTATACGCTTTTAACTTTCAAGTGCCCTTGTAATCAAGTTGATACTTGATATTTATGCTGTAACAGTGTTCATGTATGCTAGTTATAAATTTGTGTATGAACATCATAATTGAATTTGTTGAACTTTTATGGATATGTGGATGTAAAACTTTTATAAAAGTTTAGTTAATTCTGTTCTTAATTTATTATTCTCTAAAAAATATCTAAAGTATAATATATTTAAAAAGAGATGATTTTAATAGTGTAAATTAGACACTATATTAATTTAGGGAACTTATGAAAAAAGTAGTATTTAAAAATGTTGCAAGAATGAATAAAAGAAATGTTGCAAGAAAAAGATATTTATTCAGGGGCACATGTAAGAAAATTGATTTTAATAGAGGAGTTACAAAAAAAATAAAAATTTTTAGGGACACATTTGTTCTATAAAAAAAAAAAAAATTTATGTTGAGGAGTACCAGAAAAAATATTTAACTAGAATACGAAACATTATTCAAATGAGGCAATTCGCTTAAAAATGTAAGATTAAAAAAAAAAGATGGACCGAAATTCACCTAATAATCCAAACAAAAACATTCTGTGAATATTATGTGTAAAAGCAAAACATATTTGAGAGGGAAAGAAATTAGCGGACAAGCAGGCAAAAACGGCTCATCTGCCACCTCCAGCTCCTCCAAGAAGAGCGCCACCTCCAGCTCCTCCAAGAAGAGCGCCACCTCCGCAACAAAAAAGGTTCACCCACCGCCACCTCCTAAAGAGTGCCATCTCCTCACGCTTTTAACTGTCAAGCGTCCCAACGGCCCATTTGATATTTGATATAAATTGTTAATATTGTTTATGTTAGCGTTTATGCCCTTAGGAATAAATGTAACAATTTTCCTTGAGACATTTTGGCTATTAATAAAGATTTGTTTAGTTCATATATCTATGTATTGTCCTCTTTATGTTCATAATAGTTGAATGTATGATAAGCAAACAGAAAGTATGAGACTGTCATTCTAAATCTTTAGATCATGCATGTAATGTGAAGAACATGCGGAAGACAAGAATCTAAAGATGATAGTCTAAATCTTATGATCCACAATCGAGGGAATAAAGTTGGGCGCTTTATTCATGTTAAGATTGTTATGTTGTCTACTTCCTAACGGAGACGGCTTGTCTTGGTCGTCGAGGTGGGACTCCATGGGTAGAGACATTGATATAGTTTCTAATGGTGAAATCTATATTGGATCGGACCAAAGATGAATTGTTTTAATTAATAATTCTGTTTGAATAAAACAATTCACTTTTGACGAATTATATGTTGTCATCTTAATCCTGAGATTGATGATGAACCCGTATACTTGACTTGTATCCTTTGATGTACTAAAGGGAGACATCCTAACATTATGTAAAGGTACGCTTGCCGGTACATTGGGGGTATGACTCGTGTATGCGTAGATTCGTTATTCATAGATAGTGGAATCCATAGCTCCTATAAACAGTCAATGATATCCTCTTATGCATTATCAGTGGATTGGAAAATACGAGCGCTCGGCTATTAGACTACTCTGTGTTATCTAATGGTTTACTGTTTGTAATAGTATGAATAGTGTTTTTACAATGGTTTGATAATGGAACATAAGACAAATGTAATCGGGAAGGTAAAACAGAACTTGACCTCAAGTCGATTATGGATATCCTATGGGGATGATATACTAATATATTGAGTCATGGACTAGAGCTAATTAGAGCTTTGTAAATACGCTATATAAATTGAGAGTGCAGCTCTAGGCTTTTAGTGGAATAGCGCTATAGTTTTATAATCATGAGACGGACTTGTTGGTTTACAAGTAGCGTTGTGATTATAGGAGCTTGATTTATATATTTCCATCGGGTCCCTTTGCTAGCTCACATAATTTCCTGTAACGATACGGTGTATTTCCTACATATTGGTAACTTATGTTATTTCCGTAAAAAAGGTTCAAAGTTAGTTCATGAGTGATTTATCGGGTGAATTAATTGATAAATTAATTCTAGATAAATTGGTTGAATTATTGTTTTAAGAGTTGTTTAATGTGGGAAGACTATTATATGACTGTTTTGATCAGGCAATTTCTCTATTGGGTTGCTTGAATCAAAACTGAGGCTCTATGCAAGTTTCCCATGTTAAAGAACTAGGAAAACAACTTTCGTCAGTGCAGACAGGTTGACCGGTGGGTAGACCGGTCACAGGTCGACCGGTCCGGTCGACCGGTCACAGGTCGACCGGTCCGGTCGACCGGTCACAGGTCGACCGGTGGGTAGACCGGTTTGTGAAGGACCGGTCGACCGGTGAGTTATAACTTCTCTGTCTCCGGTCGACCGGTTGTAACGTGTAACGCGTGCTGATGTGGCAAAATCGACTCTGAGTGCGATTAAATCTTTGGGAAACCTAATTGTTACGGAAGTATGACTTCCTAAACAGTATAAATAGCCTATTAAGTCTCATTACTCATTAGATCACTTGAGAGACTTTTTGGAGGCTATTGATAAGAGATTCCAAGAGGAAAATTGTTTAATTATCAAGAACAATTTTTCTTTGGCTCTCTTGTGATTGGAAGGAGATCAAGAATACCAAGAGGAGATTAAAACGAAGTGTGCCCACCCGCACACCGATCGTGGAAACGAGAATAGCAAAGAAGACCAGTTGGTTGAGGCTCTTCCGGTTGCTGTTTGGAACGCTTAGAGCTGTCAGACGTGCAGTTTCCTGAAATCTCAAAAAGGTATGATTTAGATCTTTAGTATTTATGTTATATAGCATCATGAACATGTTCTTGTTTGGCTTTGACGTTGATTAAAATTTTAAATTCCGCTGCGCACTCGATGCCATTATTTTCCAACAATTGGTATCAGAGCCATGGTTATTTGTTCATGATTGTGCTATGTACATAGATTTGTGATCTAAAAATATCTCTTTTATGCTTGAATTGATATTTTAGAGAGATGGCACTCTAGGGTTTCTATATTATGTTGTTGTCATGAATATATGGTGAATGAATGATTAAATAATTATTAATTGTTGTCATTTATGAATTATCAATGATTATTTATTATTTAATTTTTACCGGTTATGGTTCCTTAGAGTTTAGAATGGTTGTATAGGAATTTGTTCTTTGCAATGTAATTAGATATGCGGCCTATCATCGCCGTTAGGGTTTATTTTATTTTCTCTAATAGAAATTTTGTAAACCGGAAAACGGTATAGGAATTTTTATGTAAAATTCTTGGAGGAGATTGAAGATGAAGGAGATGAAGGTATCTAATTTTTCCTTGGTTTATAAAATTGTTTTGTGTTTTTTGAATAAATTGAAAAACTGCTTTGTTTTTTGAAAAACTGAGTTACTGTCGCACGGGCACCGGTCGACCTCACCGGTCGACCGGTTAGTGTAAGGCGGTCGACCGGTAGAGTATAACTACTCTGTCTCCGGTCGACCGGACCTAACGGGACAGTACACGATTTTGCAGTTTTTTGAGTTTTTTTCAAGAAAACATGAAAAATAATTTTATGATAACCAGAATTAGATTGTGATGAAGAATCCAAGGACAACCGGGAAGATTCAAGATGAAGAATCGATATATGTTTCGATTATTCTTTGTAATCTTTAATTTCTTTCTTTTCTCTAGGATGGAACCATACTATTACGGTTATTATTATTATTATGCTTGTTGCCTAGCTTAATTGCTTTGTATGATTGCATATAATATGATTTGCTATATATGTGATAACATGTCATATAGAATAGGGAGTGCCGCTCATTAAAATTTGTTCATGCATATTTCTTAACATAAAACCTTGTTTTCCAAAAGATTGAGTGGGTGAGGGTTTTTGAAGAAAAGACCCATGGCCTCCATCGTTGGTCCGCAGGTAACACATGGTGATCCCTAGGAAGGGATTCATTATGTACCGGTGTGGATCTCCAAGTGGATAATTTATTTGAGCATATTTTTATGGTTGTACACCCCTAGGTGACAATTGTAATATATGGATCAAATAGTTGAAACGATGGTTATACACTCAAGATTAATTTAATTATTAATCTCCCCTAGGAGCTCTACTAACTAAATTAATGGCCAAAGAAAACGGTTATCAATATATGCTGGAAAGAGATTGATCCGGATGGTATATATTGATCGGAGGGGATCCGTGTTCCCAATTAATTTTTGCATGATCTCCCCTAGGAGACTTACAAAATTTTGAGTTGGGAATTATCGTTGTAAGGTTGTGATTTTTTCAAGGTTTTGACACACAAACATATTTGTTGCATTATAACATGTATATATGTTTGATTACTAAATGTTTATGCAAGTTTGCTTATACTAGATATATGAATGTTTATTGTAGATCAAAATTTCTTCTAGCGCATTATCATCGATACTTAATAAACACAACTTAACTGGCGAGAATTATACCGATTGGAAAAGGAACCTAAAGATCGTCCTAACCTTTGAGAAACTGAATTTCGTACTGAACACACCTTGTCCTCCGGAGCCACCTGTTGATGCTCCTAATGAGGTTTTCATAGCGTATCAACGCTGGAAGGACTCTGACGATATGGCTCGCTGTTATATGATGGCGAGCATGTCCACTGTGCTGCAAGCACAACATGAAGATTACATAACTGCTCGTCAAATTATGGATAATCTTGAGGACATGTTCGGCGGCCAAGCTGCTGAAAAACGTCGGGAAGCCCTTAGTAACCTCATTAACTGCAGACAGAAGGCTGGGTCTTCCATAAAGGAACATATGCTGAAGGTGATGGGCTATTTGGCTGAAGTTCAGACCAGTGGGGCCGACATCGATGCTGAGTCTCAACTGACCATGATCTTTGAGACTTTGTCGAAGGAATATATTCCGTTTAGGGCAACGTTCAATTTGAGCGCTAGACAGAATATAACCCTGACAGAGTTAATGCAAGAACTCCAAAAGTTCGAGCGGATGATCAAGGGGTCAACTATTGTGGAAGCCAACTTTGCTGAGGCATCTTCTTCCAAACCCCCTTCAGGGAATGGAAAGAAGAAGCAAGTAGCTAAGAAGGAGAGTTCTTCAGTTCCGCCAAACAAGGGCAAGAACAAGAAGAAGAGGAACCCGAACAAGCTTAAATGCTTTCATTGCGGGAAGGTGGGACACATGAAGAAGAATTGCAAAGACTACCTAGCCCTTAAAGGCAAAGGAGGTGAGTGTGATCTTTTGATTGTGGAAGCATGTCTAGTTGAGGAATCCAGTGACAACTGGGTCATAGATTCTGGAGCAACTAATCATGTATGGGTTTCTCTGCAGGGGTTCAAGCAAACGAGAAGTCTTCTAAATGAAAGCTTCACGTTAAGGATGGGCGATGGAACATTGGTGTTGGCTGAAGCAGTGGGAGACGTCCATCTTTATTTTGATAGTTATAGGAGTTTATTTTTGCGCGACTGTTTTTATGTTCCTCAATTTAAGAGGAATCTTATTTCTGTTGCTTGTTTATTTAAGGATTCTTATTCAGTTTCTTTTAATAATAAAGTTGTGATTCGTAAAAACAAGTCTTTTATCTGTGATGGATTGATGCAAAATAATCTATATTTTATCAAACCAAAGATGGACTCACTGCTAAACACTGAAGTTGTTAATAACTCTAAAAGGCTTAAAACTTCTCACTCTAATGAGACATATCTTTGGCATTTGCGACTTGGTCACATTAGCCTTAACAGGATACAGAGGTTTGTAAAGGATGGACCTTTAAGTTCTTTAAAGGTTGAGTCCTTACCCCAATGTGAATCTTGTTTGGAGGGCAAAATGACCAAAAGACCATTTGGGTCTAAAGGCAATAGGGCTGAAGGTGTTCTTGAACTTGTGCATAGTGATGTTTGTGGTCCCATAAACATCAAGGCAAGAGGAGGGTATGAGTATTACGTCACTTTTATTGACGATTACTCAAGATATGGTTATGTGTACCTATTGCATCACAAAAGCGAAACTTTTGATAAATTCAGGGAGTTTCGGGCTGAAGTGGAAAAGCAACTGGGTAAACCCATAAAGCCACTTCGATCCGATCGAGGTGGAGAATACCTCTCTGATGAGTTCACCGGATACTTATTAGAGAATGGGATTCTATCCCATTTAACTGCACCTGGCACTCCACAGCAGAATGGTGTATCTGAGAGAAGAAATAGAACCTTGTTGGACATGGTACGGTCCATGATGAGTTATTCGACATTGCCTATATCTTTCTGGGGATATGCTTTACAAACTGCACGTTATCTTCTGAACAACGTGTCAACAAAGTCGGTTCCTAAAACTCCTCACGAGTTGTGGACGGGCAGGAAGACATCCTTGACCCATATTCGCATATGGGGATGTCCTGCACATGTCCTGGACAAGGAAGCGAACAAGTTGGAAGCACGTTCAGAAGTATGCATTTTTGTAGGTTATCCGAGAGGGACAAAAGGGGGTTATTTCTATAATCCCAAGGAAAATAAAGTCGTGGTTTCAACGAATGCAACATTCCTTGAGGAAAGTTACATGAACGACTTTAAACCTCGTAGCAAATTAGTGCTTGAGGAAATGTCGAGTGACTTAGTCATACCAACTGTTCTTTTGGAAACCGATCCAATCATAGTAGAAGAGGAAACCCAACAACAACCTAAGGGGCTTCGGCGTAGTGGGAGGATCAGACATGAACCTGAGAGATTCATGGCTAATGGGGAAACCTTTTTGGCAGAATCTCTGGAACATGACAGAGATCCTTATACGTACAAAGAAGCTATGGAGGATGTTGATGCAAACCTCTGGACAGAAGCCATGAAAGCTGAGATGAAATCTATGGATTTTAATCTAGTCTGGGAACTTGTAGATCTTCCCGATGGGATTAAGCCCATTGGGTGTAAATGGGTCTACAAGAGAAAGAGAACTGCAGAAGGAAAGGTCGAAACCTATAAGGCTAGACTGGTAGCTAAGGGATACACGCAAAAGGAAGGAATCGACTACGAGGAAACCTTTTCGCCTGTAGCCATGCTTAAGTCCATCCGCATTCTCTTATCCATTGCGGCTGCTCTCGACTACGAGATCTGGCCAATGGATGTCAAGACGGCGTTCTTGAACGGCCATCTTGAGGAGAGTATCTATATGGTACAACCAGAAGGCTTTGGGGCTAAAGGTCAAGAGGGAAAAGTTTGCAAGTTGTTGAAATCCATTTATGGATTAAAACAAGCTTCCCGTTCTTGGAACAAAAGATTTGACCAAGTGGTCAAGACGTTTGGATTCCAACAGAATATGGATGAACCTTGTGTTTATAAACATATTCAAGATGGGAAAGTGGTTTTTCTACTGTTATATGTTGATGATATTCTACTTATTGGCAATGATGTAGGGGCTTTTTCATCAGTCAAAGTTTGGCTTACCAAACAGTTTGACATGAAGGACTTAGGAGAAGCTAATTATGTTCTAGGCATTCGAATCTTAAGAGATCGAAAGAACAAAATGATAGCTCTCTCTCAGGCTTCATACATAGATAAAATTCTCAAGAAGTATGCAATGCAGAATTCTAAGAAAGGTGGGCAACCATCTAGTTATGGAATTACTCTTTCAAACAGTGATTGTCCCAAGACATCTAAGGAAAGAGAATACATGGCAAAGGTACCTTATGCTTTGGCGGTCGGGAGCCTCATGTATGCAATGCTTTGTACTCGACCGGATATTTGCCATGCGCTCGGAATTGTAAGTCGATATCAGTTGAATCTAGGACCTAACCACAGGCTAGTGGTCAAGCATATATTCATGTATCTTCGAAGGACTAGAAATTATAGGCTGATATATTTCGGGGAGGATTTGGCACCTCTAGGATATATAGATTCAGATTTTCAATCCTGTTTGGATTCTAGGAAATTGACTTCGAGTTCTGTCTATACTCTGGGAGGTAGTTCTGTCATTTGGAGGAGTGTCAAGCAAACTTGCACTTCTGACTCAACGATGGAAGTTGAGTATGTGGCAGCTAGTGATGCTTCAAAAGAACTAGTGTGGCTCCGCAAATTTCTGATGGATCTTGAAGTAGTACCTGGTGTGGATAAGCCATTGAGACTATACTGTGATAACAGTGCGGCAATAGCTAACACCAAAGAACCAAGATATCAGAAAATGAGTAAGCACAAAGACAGGAAGCATCACGTGATAAGAAGCTTTATTGAAGAAGGGCATGTGGAAATATGCAAGATCGCGTCGGAGGACAATATGGCTGACCCGTCATGAAGGCCCTGTCAGCTAAGGTCCTCGAGAAGCATGTCAAGGCCATGGGTATGCGTAGAATGTCACATTTACTCACTTAAGTGCAAGTCAGAGATTGTTAGTGTTTATGCCCTTAGGAATAAATGTAACAATGTTCATTGAGACATTTTGACTATTAATACAGATTTATTTATTTCATATATCTATGTATTGCTCCCTTTATGTTCATATCAGTTGAATGTATGATATGAAAACTGAAATTCTGAGACTGTCATTCTAAATCTTTAGGTCATGCATGTAATGTGAAAAACATGCGGAAGACTAGAATCTAAAGATGATAGTCTAAATCATATGATCCATAATCGAGGGAATAAAGTTGGGCGCTTTATTCATGTTAAGATTGTTATGTTGTCTACTTCCTAGCGGAGACAGCTTGTCTTGGGCCTCGGAGGTGGGACTCCATGGGTAGAGACATTGATATAGTTTCTAAAGGTGAAATCTATATTGGGTCGGACCAAAGTTGAATTGTTTTAATTAATAATTCTGTTTGAATAAAACAATTCACTTTTGACGAATTATATGTTGTCATCTTAATCCTGAGATGGATGATGAACCCGTATACTTGACTTGTATCCTTTGATGTACTAAAGGGAGACATCCTGACATTATGTAAAGGTACGCTTGCCGGTACATTGGGGGGATGACTCGTGTATGCGTAGATTCGTTATTCATAGATAGTGGAATCCATAGCTCCTATAAAGAGTCAATGATATCCACTTATGCATTATCAGTGGATTGAAAAATACGAGCGCTCGGCTATTAGACTACTCTGTGTTATCTAATGGTTTACTGTTTGTAATAGTATGAATAGTGTTTTTCCAATGGTTTGATAATGGAACATAAGATAAATGTAATCGGGAAGGTAAAACAGAACTTGACCTCAAGTCGAGTATGGATATCCTATGGGGATGATATACTAATATATTGAGTCATGGACTAGAGCTAATTAGAGCTTTGTAAATACGCTATATAAATCGAGAGTGCAGCTCTAGGCTTTTAGTGGAATAGCGCTAGAGTTTTATAATCATGAGACTGACTTGTTGGTTTACAAGTAGCGTTGTGATTATAGGAGCTTGATTTATATATGTCCATCGGGTCCCTTTGTTAGCTCACATAATTTCCTGTAACGATACGATGTATTTCCTACATATTGGTAACTTGTGTTATTTCCGTAAAAGAGGTTCAAAGTTAATTCATGAGTGATTTATCGGGTGAATTAATTGATAAATTAATTCTAGATAAATTGGTTGAATTATTGTTTTAAGAGTTGTTTAATGTGGGAAGACTATTATATGACTGTTTTGATCAGGCAAGTTCTCTATTGGGTTGCTTGAATCAAAACTGAGGCTCTATGCAAGTTTCCCATGTTGAAGAACTAGGAAAACAACTTTCGTCAGTGCAGACAGGTTGACTGGTGGGTAGACCGGTCACAAGTCGACTGGTCCGGTCAACCGGTCAGGTCGACTGGTGGGTAGACCAGTTTGTGAAGGACAGGTCGACCGGTGAGTTATAACGTCTCTGTCTCCGGTCGACGGTTGTAACGCATAACGCGTGCTGATATGGCAAAATCGACTCTGGGTGCGATTAAATCTTTGGGAAACCTAATTGTTACGGAAGTATGACTTCCTAAACAATATAAATAGCCTATTAAGTCACATTACTCATTAGATCACTTGAGAGACTTTTTGGAGGCTATTGATAAAAGATTCCAAGAGGAAAAATTGTTTAATTATCAAGAACAATTTTTCTTTGGCTCTCTTGTGATTGGAAGGAGATTAAGAATACCAAGAGGAGATTAAACGAAGTGTGCCCACCCGCACACCGAACGTGGAAACGAGAATAGCAAAGAAGACCAGTTGGTTGAGGCTCTTCCGGTTGCTGTTTGGAACGCTTAGATCTGTCAGACGTGCAGTTTCCTGAAATCTCAAAAGGTATGATTTAGATCTTTACTATTTATGTTATATAGCATCATGAACATGTTCTTGTTTGGCTTTGACGTTGATTAAAATTTTAAATTCCGCTGCGCACTCGATGCCATTATTTTCCAACAGTTTATATGTATACTAGTTGTAAATCCATGCTCGCACGTTAATATTGAGTTTGTACGTTGAATTTATAAGGATAAACGCGGGCATAAAGCTTTCTTAAAATTTGGTCTTTTCCGTATTTATTATTCTTTTAAGGACTTTCGTTCAGAAAAGAAACGTTTAAGTAGAATACATTTAGAAAAAGAGAGAAAATTGTAGTAATGCAAATTAGATATATAGTAAATTATTTAGCAGTACTCACGAAAAAATAGAATTTATGGGGGTTGTAAGGAAAACATATTTAAGTAAAGATATATTTCAGAAAAATTATTTTAGTGGAGAAATTATATGCAAAGTATTTATAAGGTTGCACTAAATATATACATATATTTTGACATATCAATTAAAATACCATGTCAATTAAAATATTCTTATCACTTCAATTAAAAAATCATGACGTGACATGTTATTATTGAGGGACACGAAAATGGTGTGTGGCCTCGGACCCTACCGGTTATTCTTAATTTCGATTACGTTAAAACTTCTCGCTTAATTAATTACAATGAAAAATGTAGTTCTCATATGCACACATTAATTGTTATTATTCTATGATGGTTATGATATATTTAATGCATTTTTAAGTCCGAATTAAGGATTTTTCAGTATCGATTGACACAATGCGTTGTTATCAAACTTAAAATATTAAGCATATCATGAATTCCTAAATTTGAACATGATGAAAGATAGTGTTACTAATTGAGTAAATTGACAAAGAGAAATGTCAATTAGAATCCCAAATTATTAGTTCAATTATGATTAGCATAAACTTAATCATCAAAAGAAAATCCTATGCTTACCTTGTTTTTATTTTAATTTAAGATTAGGAGAAGTTAAATTAGATAATCAAGAGTGTAGATCACATCTCAAAATATCCATGGATGAGGTTTTGATACGTGGAATATTCTAAGAACCTTAGAATCAAGGGTGGAGATCGAATAGCAGAAATCAAGATCAATGGCGTAAACACTATGCTTCAAATTAAGGGCTACTAAGGCATGCAAAACCCTCTTAAATGGATGCAAGTACATGCACATACCAGTCTTGTACACGTTTTTTCTTCAGCCAAAGAGACCAGAAAATTAGTCCAAAAACAAACCCCAAAACAACCTATAAAAGGTTTAAGATGAGACCCTAAGTGTCCACTTTCTACCTCACCAAAATTTAAAGAAAATCCTCTCCTTCCTTCCTCCTAAAACTAGCAGCTATCCTTCTTATTTTAAAGCTTTGAAGAAGGTTTAATCACCATATAGAGAGGCTTGGGGACGTGACTTAAGAGCAAGGAAGGCTAACATTGAGGTAAAAGGTTCTCTCATAAACCTTAGAAACTAACTGCACATGCTAAACTAGTATTAGATACCTCATAGAAAATGTGTTTATGATATACCTTTTAAGAGTGATCAAACACTTATGATCTTGAATCTAAAGTATATACGATAACATTTCGTTCGCTTGAACGAAGTGTGCGAATGACTCTTCGGTTAAAATTTTTTTATCTAGTTTTCTCTAAAATTGTATTAAAGCTTTTCATATGTGTATTCATTATCATTATCTCATACATATCTATAAATATAAGGTGCCTATCTATCGCATACATATATAATTAAATATCACATATTTGACATTAACGTTGACTATCATATGATCGAACCATAAATTAATATAGTCTATAGACCGCTCTGATACCAATTGTTAGTTTTCGAAACGATTTCTGATGCAGAAGCATGCGTCTATGTAGGATCGTGTATAATAAAATTTTTCATAAAACTTTCAAAACACTATAGAATATATTAATATATATGCGAATAAATTAATCTAATTAATTTATTTACCTAGCGAACGATTTAGTCGATAACTTGAGTTTTTTGACGATGAACAATCCTCACTCCAAGCTTTATTGGAAAATCTGAATCTTTTTCATCTTGTCCTTGATACCTGTATGACCTGGAGTCTGGGATCTTATTCTAGAACTATAGGATTGATCACTCGTTCATTTTTTCTTCCAGCAATATTAGCACATGTATGATGTGGAACTGGGAATGAAAGAAGTTTTCTTCGTTTTTTCTCTCATATTACACAGCTGCCACTTGAATGTTACATGTTGTCTAACAGAATGTTACACGCCTATCACATAGGGGAAGGGAGTAAAATTGTGTTCTCTAATTTTCTATTGTCTCCTATTTATAGAATCCTAGGAGTTTGATTTACAAGGATGGTCGAGATCTACATATAACTGCAGAAGCAAGAAAAGATAATCCCTATCTTCTAATTCAAGATTCATGTTAAGATCTTGATCTTAGGAGATGAAGTAGATATAAACTATCTACCACAACTATGTATTTAATTTAAAATAGTGAAATGTAGAGAAAAAGCCATGAAAATACTTATTCCGAAAAGGAGAGATAAAATGGGCCTATCTCATAATGTAATTTATAGATAAGAGATATCATGAACAAGAGAACCTATAAATAAGGGTTAAACTCTTCATTTAGGGACTACGCATAATCCTCTGCCCTAGGAGAAATTCTGTACTCTTTAAGATTTAGTGCATCCATAAGTGGACGTAGGAAACAATATTCAATTGAACACTATAAGTTTTCGTGTTATTATATTTTTTGTATTAATTTTCTTATCAATTCGTGAGTGTCATCATATGAGTGTTCCTGGAGAGGGTAAATTTAGAGTTGACAAATTTTCATCATCAACAATTGGCACTAGAAGGAGGAACTTAAGACTTGAAATGGAGGAATCTGGCAATAATTGATCAATGGTAAACTAAATAATTGACCAGAAATCAAGTTTTCACTGAACCTTACTAGCCATTCTGTCAATGATTCATTCATCTTTTGGTAAACCATCTTCAACTTTTTCTTTGATGGGACACACTTTTTTACACTAATAAATTGTAAAGAGAAGACTTCCTTCAATTCATCCCAGCTGAAGATAGAGTTTGGCTTCAGTGTCCTAAACCATCGGCAAGTTGAATCTTTCAAATGGTTAGGGAAAGCTCGGCATAGTGTCATTACATGAGTGTTCCTGAAGAGGGTAAATTCAGAGTTGACAAATTTTCATCTTCAACAATTGACACTAGAAGGAGGATCTTAAGACTAGAAATGGAAGAATTTGGTAATATCTGATCTATGGTAAACTAAATAACTGACTAGAAATCAAGTTTTCACCAAACCTTACTAGCCATTCTGTCAATGATTCATTTGGCTTCAGTGTCCTAAACCATCGGTAGGCTGAATCTTTCAAATGGTTAGGGAAAGCGTGGCATATGATTTCTTCAGAATGCCCTTGCAACAACATGTGTCCCGTGTACAACTCTAAATAGTCCTCGGGATCTCCCTTTCCATCATAAGGATGGATCAACAGTGCTTTATATTTCTCTACAAGGGCGGCTTCATGATATATGCAGTGAAGTGATGATCATGAACCTTCTCTGGGGCGATGATCTTTCCTTCCACGAGTTGCCCTAAATTATTTTGTAGGTCACTCACCTTGCTTTTTAAATCTTTCTTTAAACTGGCAATATCACCCACTAGCTTCTCCTCCAAACATACCATACACAAAAATCGCCTTAGCCTCAGCCATAGAACTTGTAGATTCGACACATTTTGAGGCTTCAGCTCTTTTAGCATTCAGTCTGTTTCTTAAATCTCTGCTCTTTTGCAGCGACCCTGTGTCTTCCTGGGCATCATTACCCTAGTTTCCTTGAGGTGGCGCCCTTGGGGGTAGTCCTTGTCCATTAGCAGTAGCTTTCATTTCCTGGGCTCGTCTCCAGGCAGTCCTTTGCCTACTTCCTAACGATTTTTGATTGTCGGGGCCTCGGGTTATTTTCCTTTGTGTTTTCGCTCTCTCCAATCCCTTCTAAGGCACCATGCTGTTCACCATAATTCTGGTTCCCGACAGTGGCTGCGTTTGGTGGCCTTGGTGGTGTTAGTTTTCGAATCGATTTTTTATGCGAAAGCATGCGCCTAATGAATCATGTAAAAAATTAATTTTCATAACATTTAAACACTCTATAGAATAGATAAATTTATATACGAATAATTTAATCTACTTAATTTATTTACCTAGCAAACGATTAAGACGATAACTTGAGTTCTTTGACCATGAACAATCCTCTCTCCAAGCTTTCTAGGAAAATTTTAATCTTCCTCATCTAGTCCTTGATACCAGCAAGATTTAGAGTGTAGGCTCTAATTTTAGAATTATAGGATTGATCACTTGCTAATTTTCTCTTCCACTAATATCAATACGTGTATGATGTGGAGCCAGGAATGGAAGGACTTTTCTTCTCTTTTTCTCTCAGGTTACACAGCTGCCACTATAATGTTACAAGCTATTTAATAGAATGTTACACGTTTGTAATAGCTATGTTACACGCCTATTACATAGGAGAGCGGAGAAAAATTGTGTTCTCTAATTTTCTATTGTCTCCTATTTGTAGAATCCTAAGAGGATCCTTTTGCTTTGACTTGAAGGCAAAAATTGATAATTGGTTACCACTTTATTTTAAATCTCATTTAAAATATAGTTTCCCATTTAATTTTAGAAACAAAATTCCATCCCTTCCTTATCTACTATGGCCGGCCACACCACAGGGGTATCTCCCTGTGGTTGGCGCAAATATCAGGTAGAAGGAGGAGATAAAATCCTCTTTTTATCCAGTTTCTAATTTTACCTTAAATTCAAATATAAATAATGTCAAATTTAATTTCCTTTTGAATTTGATTAGAAAACTTGTCAAACAAGTAAACCGGATAACTTGGAGAGCAAGCAACTAAATCCCAGTGGCATTCTCACTATGCTACACGTCCCTTGCACCTCTTTGTGCCTAGGTGTGTGGTCTCTTATGGTCCCACCACAATGTATTCCAAAATTAATTTAACTAAAAAATCACATTATTTATTTCAAGTGATTTTAAATCCCAATAATTCACCTCATCTTGTAAATATAACAAGAATGACACCGGGATTCATGGACCTATAATTTTGACCTACAATAAGATTAATAATACATGAAACTTTTTAATTAATTCATTAATACTTTTAACTCTAAAAGTTACTCCACTAAAAACTTGGAATTGCACTCTCAAAATTATATATAATTTAGTTCCAATCCTCCATATAGTCACTACATATAGATCAATCCTCTATAAATAATTCATAATTAGAGCTAAGTGAAATCAGTTAACCCCCTTAATTTTGTCTTTATCCTTGACTACCATTAATTATCTAATGGAAAGTGATTCATAAAATAAATTCATGAACCACAGCTTATACTAGGAGAAATGCCGAATCAACTCTCAAGAAAATTATTTATCTGCTTATTTCTAAAGAAGGTATGGATTCCATCTTGTATATTAACATTCTCAGCTACTCAATTCATCATGTCTCTAAGATACAAGAAATAGGATTTAGAATCTCAAAATTTATACTGAGTAAGTCATAAGACATAAATTCATAAGTAGGGGTTTGCAAATAACTCAGGATTAAGATCATTCCAAATATGACCATCGGTAGACTCAATTTGTATTTTTATACTTAACGAAAATTATCAGAAATTCAAATCCTGCCTTTGTCCCAATTCCTCATAATCACATTATGTGTAATACACTCATCCAACATCCCTCCATATTAATAGTGCGGATAACACCGTATCATTCTTAATGAAAATAACATGCATTTGTATTGTTTTAATTAAAGAATCTGAAACTTTAATTAAATTCATTACCAACACATTTTGATTATTATTCTTAAATATTATCCCAACAGGTGGAGCATCCTCAAGAAGAGGTATTAAACTTCTCCTTTTAATTTACTCAATAGTGACCGCCAAGTGTTGGACCATATCAGTTAGAGAATTTAACTGTGCTTACATTTGTACTGGGTCTAGCTGAGGCATGTTTGGGCATAGAATTTCCTCATTCCCAACTACGGGTTTATTCTCTAGATTAGGTTGATTCTCACCCCTTTTCCATTGGCCTAATTAGCTTGATTTATGGTGTTATCTTCAATTTTCCTACCTTGATTCGCAACGTTGATTTGTGTTCTTTTTGGAGGCATAGCTTCATGTCGATTTTCTCATCGGAATTTTTCATAGAAACCAGAAACTTTTGGGTTAGGTTCCCAGCGGAGTCGCCAATAAAATGAATTTCTTAACAGTTTGTACGAATTTAATGATCTTTTAAGACAATTAAAAGCAAAATTAAGCAAGAACACGCACATTATGTTTGTCTTTGGTATTATCCCAAGGCTGTAATTTTGGTTTACGAATACTAATTAACAAACCTTCAATAAAAACAACAAATCATCAATAAATACTAAGTTAGACAATGATTTGGAAGAAACTGTCATCTAATCCTCTATATATTCATTTTAAAAACACGGAAATGTGTATGGCGCATTTTTGTGTATGATATTAGTTGTCGGTTTTGAAGAAACTGTTGGCGGATATTTGTTGTGTAAGCGTAAACAAGTACTAACGGAAAAGCATTACTATGTCATAATTATTTCAAAGCGTGCACTCATTGTCTTTCTTTTTTTCTTTTGCTTAAAATTATTAACAAGTAGAAGGAGCAAACTCGAAAGTTTTCAAAGTTTGAGGTAGTAAACTGTCACTTTCCAAGGTTTGGGGGCCACATTTGATCGCATGTTCCAAGTATGGGCGACGTGTGTGAATAATCATAAGTACACATATTTAACAGACGCAGAAAACTTTGCTTTTGATTCTTTTTATCTATAGATTTTTGATCAGGAAATTTAAAGGAAGCTGCTTCTTTTGGATTGTAAGTATTTATTTCCATATAAACCAAGTGGCAAGGTTAGCCTTTTCCTTTCATGAAAAGACTTCGCGGACTAATTACTGTTAAACTGTTGAATACATATCTTCTCATTTTTGTGTCTATATAATGTTTGCAAAAGAAAACAGAAAGACATGAGCACGATTGAAAAATGAAACTCTATTCTGCCATTCGTTTCATAATGCTAATTGCCCTCTTTGCTGCAAATATTTTTGGAGTGCATAAGCATTTGGTCAAGGCAGGTGGGCATCATTTTCATCTACGACAAGAAGTTTGATCAAGTATATTGTTTTATATGATTGAAAACCATTATTTTTTGGATCGAGTTCTTAATTTCTTAGTGAGATAAGTGATTGCGATTTCTATATTTTTTTTCCCTGAAGTGTTCAATAAGTGGCATAGATAAATGATTGTGATCACATTTTTTGATATTTGTTTCCTGATTTCGTCTCTGATTCTGAATCATGATTTATGGTTCTCTACCGTATTTTTTTCTCACAAAAAACACACGTAAAATGAGAATAATTCTAAATCTATGAACCGAACGAGAATGATTCATTAGTGATCAAATATAGCGTAGACGTTGTATTTATAATTTGAATTTGGCAGACGTGGACAATCCGGTAACATGAAATTTGAGAGCCAAGCCAAGTCCTGCACCTTCTCCTAGAAGAGCACCACCTTTGCAATTTAAACGTCCTCCACCTTCTCCTAGAAGATCGCCACCACCTGCGCACTGTAAAAGTCCACCACCACCTCGTTCTAGAAGATCGCCACCTCCGCAACGTAAAATGACTCATCTGCCACCACCTCCACAACGTAAAATGACTCATCTGCCAGCACCTCCTTCTATACGCTTTTAACTTTCAAGTTGATACTTGACATATATGTTGTGACAGTGTTCATATATGCTAGTTATAAACTTGTCTATGAACATCATAATTGAGTTTGTTGAACTTTTATGGATATGTGGATGTAAAACTTTTATAAAAGTTTAGTTAATTCTGTTCTTAATTTATTATTCTCTAACAAATATCTAAAGTATAATATATTTTAAAAAGAGGTGATTTTAATAGTGTAAATTAGACAATAAATTATTTTAGGATGAAAAATGTAGTATTTAAAAATGTTGCAAGAAAAAAAATTATTTTGAGAACTACAAAAAAAAAAAAATTTAACTAGAATACGAAACATTATTCAATTGAGGCAATTCTCTTTAAAATGTAAGATTCAAAAAAAAAAAAAAAAAAAGATGGACCGAAATTCACCTAATAATAAAAAAAAATATTTTGTGAATATTATGTGTAAAAGCAAAACATATTTGAGAGGGAAAAAAATTAGTGGACAAACAGGTAGAAAATTTAATTAGGATGCATATTTGAGAAAATAATAGTTAAAAGAAAATTTAATGTGTAAGTTCGCATCACATTCCTTATTTGTTTTAGGCGGGTCACGCAGTGCTCCAGTCAATCCAGGCTTGGCTATTTAAATGTCTTCTTAAGTCAACTCAAGTTGAGCGATGACTTCCTGCAGGTTGATGAGTCTTCTTTAATTACTTGATATTGGCTGAATTGGTTATTTTGTCCATGCTCAAGTTGCCTGGTGATGCTTGCTTTATGGGTCTAGACAATTTATGTTGGTGATTAGAACCGATTCAAATTGACACATGTATATTCAGGAATGATGTATGAAATCTGATCTTAATAACAACTAAAAAAACAAGAGAGAAATCATTTACTCATAACACCATATTGCATATTGGAAGATTTTTGTGTGGCAATTTCTTGACAAGGCAGACGAAGATTCACTTGAACTAGAACCAAAACAAGCTGTTGCTCTAGTTATTTAATTTAATTTAATTTAATTTTATTTAATTTATCTTTTTTTTAATGATTTTTCCATCATATATATAGGTTAGTTTGATCAAATATAATAGATTTTTTTTTTTTTTTGGGGTTTTGGTTTGTGATGATTTTTTTGTTGTGTGTATATATATACACACACACTATTAACTATCAATCTATTATAATGTATATATATCCACTATCTATAGATTATATAGAATTTGTTTTATCTGCTCAACTTCTTGTTTGCATGCCTTTGAATTGTTCTCATTTCTTGATTCTAAGCTCTTACCCTAATGCTTGCTTCTTCTTCTCTTTTTCTTTTTTTTTTTTCCCTTCTTACAAAATCTTGTATTTTTAATTGTTTTTCATTAAATATTTGTATCTTTTACTTGCTTTTCTCGAATATCCCTTATGTTGGTTGCTAAAATGATTTTAGATTAAAATAATGTAGAAGCGAATTGGTACAGATCATGTGTAAAAACAAATTTCATAAAACTTTTAGAGCAATACAATATAAATTACATTAGTTAATTTATACACTATAGGAAAAACTCTTTATCCTTTTCTCTTTCACTGAGGTGCATGCCTATCACTAGTGAAGTTGGTGGAGAAGTTTACCAATATCATATACTTATAAAGAAAGATAACCCATTTTGAATTTGGAAGAAATTCTAGTCCTTATTTTACCCGATAAATTCAGCCACCACAGGCATTTATCTTGTGGTTGCGCCCATTATTGTCTATAGGAACAAATAATTCCAACTTTCACCTGTTATCTAATTTAGACTTAAATTCAAAAATACCCATTTAAAGTCAAACTATAAACTTATCTGAATTCATACTGGATAATTTGTTTAATAAGTAGTTAAATAACTTGGAGAGCAAGTAAACATAAGAAAAGAATGGGACGTTCCACTGCCATTTTTTATATGCTACTGAGTCCGCTCCTAATTCTTGCTAATATTCTTGCTGTGCAGCATTATTTCGTCCACGCCCGTGCTTATAATTTGTTTGCTTTAATTGTGAGGTTTACCCTGAGCACAAGTAGTTTTATATATAGTTGGAATTTTTCAGGTAAAAGCTAATTTGTTTTTTTTTGTTTTGTTTTGTTTTTTTTTTTTTTTTTTTTTTTTCCTATCTGTAAGAACTGTTATTTCAGAAGTTAGATTAATTAATTTTTTAACGCTCTAATTTTTATGTTAGGGATCATACATTGCTGGGGCTTTTAGAATGATATTAGAAACTCTCTGAATTGATTCCTTACCGAGGGTTCTTTAGTCTCTTGTGTGGCCTATATGTTAGCTAAATTTTGTTTTGAACTGTAGCTCCTTCAGTTTTGGTTGATGCCCTTACTAGCTATCCTCTACTATTTTTCAATATTTGATTCATACTGATTAATGAATATTGATTTTTTTTCTTTGGCCTCGTTCACTTCACCGATTCGAGTTTTCAGTTTTAGGTTTCTACAATAAAAAGTTTTCAGAAAATGTCACATCTAACTTTTTCTGTTATAGTGAAAAGCTCTAAAAAAATATCACATCTCAGCTTAAATTAAAATCTCGAATTCACGAAGTGAACGAGACCTTTGAATATTTCATAATTATGAAACCAAAACCATGAAAGTTACCTCTCTTTCCGAGATTTTGTTCTTTTCCTAGGAAAACTTTATTTTGTGACCATAAGAAATCAATAATTTATTCAAAATTGTACGGACCGGGACAATCTAGTAACATGGAATTTGAGAGACGGGCCAAGTCCTTCACGTAGTAAATATATTGGTAAATTGAACCAGAACTTTTTAATTAATAAATATATTTAAAATATCTCATATTTTTATATTTATTAATTATTATTATTTTAATTAAAATATAATTAACTAATTTAATTATATTTTTATGAGTGTAACCCTTCGCCTGTAAAAGCATCAAGTCCCTACCATGATCATAAAAGAATAAAAAATAAAAAGGCTCATCTGTAACTGTGTGTTTGGTAGGGTGGAAAAGAGAGATGAAAGAAAACAGAGGAAGGATTTTGTAGAGAAAAATAGAATTTTAAGTTGTTTGGTAGAGAAGAAATGAGGAAGGAAGAAAAAAAAAAATTCTTGGGGCCTACTAATTTTTAATCCTTCCAACCTTGGGAAGAAAAGATGAGAGAAAAAGTTTGACAAAAAAATAATATGTAAAATAACAATTTTCACATTCACCATTCATCATATTTTTATTTATATTGCGGTATTATTGTAAAATGCCTTAAATTTGATATTTTTTTGTTCACTCTTCTTTTTCTTCTACCAAACAACAAGAGAGAAAAATCATTTTACTTCTTTTACCTAGGTATTTTACTTCTATTTTCTTCCTCTTTACTATCAATCCTATCAAACATAGCATTAGAAAAGGAGAGAACATTGTAGTAGTGCAAATTAGATATATAGTAAATTATCTAGCAGTACTCACGAAAAAAAAGAAGGGTTGTAAGGAAAAGATATTTAAGTAAAGATATATTTCAGAAAAATTATTTTTAGTGGAGAAATTATGCAAAGTATTTATAAGGTTGCACTAAATATATACATATTATGTTGGGAACCAATTTTTGTTTTTCCTTATTTATGTCTCTTTTCATGTCCCTCCAATAATATTTTGACATATCAATTAAAATATCACGTCAATTAAAATATTCTTATCACGTCAATTAAAAAATCATGACGGAACATGTTATTATTGGAGGGACATGAAAAGAAACAAGAAAAGGAAACAGAAAAAGGAGGCATAGGAACCCATTCCATAATTTTGAGGATTACAAGGAAAGAAAAACATATTTAGGTAGAGTAACTTCGAAAAAGTTATTCCATAAGGCGAGTTCTATAAATATAATTTCACATTTTATAAATACTAGGTTTTTTTTTTTTTTGGCACGTTGCAATGTACGCAGAATAAAATTCTATTTTAAAAAAGATCTAATCACATATGAAACGAGAACGAAATGAAGATTGACGTGAAAGCCCAAGTGAAACGGAGGTTGCCGCGCCTATATGATCCTATACTATAATTAAATTGCATTTATATATTTGAGTTGTAGTAAAGCAATTTAAATGTATCTTGAAGATAGTGTTAACATTTTCATCAAAACATATTTTTAGTTTTAGTGATAATCAATTTTTGAAAAATTAGACTTCGTAAAGAGTAGTGTAAAATATAAAATAAGAATTCGTGGTAGAAAATTAGGGTAATATGCAAAAATCTTAAATCATTAAAGCTACACTCATGATGCATGCCGCGAATCCTCTTGAATGAGAGGGGTTCCTTTGGAAACATGGACATAAATGGTGCATGATTGTAGTCAACTCGTGCCGTAAGGTGTTGGAGAAAGTCTCACAAATAGTGGAATTAATTCTGACATCCATAATTCCTTAAAAAAAACTGAGCACGAATAATTAAAAATTTTTATTGCAAGAATGAAGTAATATATTATCATTTTTCATATTGTAAAACTTGTATCTGTCCTCAAATAAGAAGCAAACACATACATAAACATTCTTCAGAGAAAAGGAAATAAAAGGAATAACAAAACAACGTCTCGAATCCCTTAAGCAATTAGTGGAGACTATATATGTCCTTTTAAAAAAGTTAAGCACAACAAACGATAATAAGAAATGTATCAAAAACGACAACAATGCCATCAAAACCAAAAAGCAAGGCAGAAGAAAAAAAGGAACGAAAAGAACGAACAAACGGTTGAACAAAAAAAAAAAAAGGATAAAAAAGGGAATCGTAATTTTTCCTGAAGATAAAACTGTTAACTGAGGTCCAAAAGCTACAATCCAACCCAAATTTTCTTAGAAGACCAGAGGTCGCTTAGTCTTGACCCAATTGAGGTAAAGTGACTCAATGGGCCCAAGGGCCCAATGGAAGTTTTAATAATAGAAATAATAGGAAATAGACCAATATGAAAAGTTTAAAAAAGTATATAGGCTAATTTTTAGTTATAAAAATTAATAGGTAATAACTTGTCAAGTTATGATTCATAACCATATAAGTTATAGACAAATTCGTCAAGTTATGGTTCATCGCTAGACAAGTTATGGATAAAAACCGTGAATTATGGATAATAACTTGTCAAGTTATGGTTCATAATTAGACAAGTTATGGACGAAAACAGTAATTTGGTCTATTTATTAACTTATATAAACTATTATCATATTAATTTAATTCATCTCAAGTCTTGACCTATTTCTCTCTTTCTCCCTTTTAACAATCCCTAAGTGTAACAAAGGTAATCCTTAGAGGTGAGGTTAAAGCCCGAGACATTGATCACTAGAGAAGTTTAGGATTAGTCATAAGTTTGAATTAGGTTGGGAGATGACAAGTCCTGAGACTTAGACAAAGATTGTTTACGAAAATTAGTTAAGTTGATTTCGAGGTTCTAAATGAAATAATAGAGTGAGTTAATTAAATTAATAATTAATTGATTAATTAGAGTTAAGAACGGATTCAATTAGAGTTAATTAATTGATTAATTAGAGTTAGAGAACGAATTTATTTAAGGAATGGAAATAGTTAACCTAGTCGGTTACTAAAGTTTAGAAATGGATTAATTAGTTAATTACTCGGAAAATGTCATCAAATTAGAAGGAGGATAATTAATTTATTTAATTTATCCTAAGAAATGTCGATGAGATATGAGTCATAAAACTTAAACAATTGAGTTAGAAGTTTGATAATGAACTGACAGTCATTATCTATACAATTTGAAAACAGAACCAACAGCACAGAATCGGTGAGTTAAGGTTGAAAACGCTAATTAAGTACGAATATTCAGGTTAGTAGAAACCTCACTTGAAACATTAATGTATTTTAAAAGATATGCTTGAAATATTGTTTGCCTTGTGTGCACTAATTCTCTGTAAGTGATTCTATTGTGATAATGAAGATAGATGATACTCTACAGTATGTTGCCTCTTTAGTTAAATTATGTTTATAATATTTATGATCATAATCACATGTTCATCTAAAAAAGAAACTCCGGTAAAGATGAGCTGTTAAGTGCCGTAACACCTTTTGTTCTTAAGGGATGAGAGGTTAAAATTCCTCCGAACTTTTAACGAAAGTTAACTATGTACTAAAATTAATTATAACCTTTGGATACTCACATTAAATATTTAGGTCGCTCCCCACTCCCCACTGTCTTGCCCCGTGGGTACGTGCACAAGGCCCCAAAGTGATTAAATATATTTTCATAATTGAACATAAATATTGGTTAAGCAATTTTATATGAGTATTGTGCGCAATGTGAGAGTATCTGTAGTCATTGAGCTTTTGCTCATTACGTGGTTCATATTATAGGTACACCAAAATCTCCTACCTCAAATGCTTCTGATGGATTGAAAAGGTGATGCAAGATGGAGAAGGCATGGTTATGGATATAACAACACAAATAATTTTCGTACTAAGATATTATGGTTGTTTTGAGAATTTAAATTAAGTCATGATGTGATATTTATAATACTTAGGTTATAATCCTATTGATGATATATGTTATATGCTACTATAAGTTTAAGCTTTTGCTTAATAGGAAGTAACCGAAAATTATTGATCAGGTGTTCCTAAATTTTATTCTTACGCTTTTTTTTTTTTTTTGAAGATCAAACTGTTATAGATGCAGTCGACAACGAGAGATAAGAGAGACTGTGAGGAGGGAGGGACGGACATTTTATTTTTACGCTGTTTCTTTTGAAGATCAAATTATTATAGATGCAGTCGGCAACGAGAGAGGAGAGAGAGAGAAAGAGAAGGAGAGAGCGAGAACGTGCTGTCGAGAAAGATGGAGGAGAGAGAAAGAGAGAGATAAATTTTGGGGATTAGGGTTTTTTATTTTGAAGGAAGTTTAAGGTTTCCATATTAGTTGTACTTAAAAATAGGGGTAAAGTAGAAAAGCAAATTTTACATTTTAAGAATTTGTTATTTACCAACTAATTAAAATAATTATGCTATTTTTTTTTTAGTTCGACAAAAATGTTATGGAGTTTGCACACTTCTTTCCTTTCTCTCCTTAATTATTCTATACATCATTGCTTAATTTGATTGCTTAATTTGATTAATTGAAAACGTTAGTAAACTTGTTTTAAAAAACATTTAAAACTCAATTCATCTCCTCTTGGATGGTCGGTTTTGAACTAACAGTAATAGAATGCAAGAAATTTGATTGAATAATTTTTTTATTATATTTTTTGTGAGAATCTTGAATACAAAGTTCTTTTGATATAGCTAGTTATTCATCTAGCTAGCGGAAGCTTAATAGCGCTAATGATGGGATTGACTGATGTGGAGCGCCATTATAATTTCATGATTCAACCCCATAATAACGCTCAAACAGCGAATAAAAAAGTAAATAAGCCAATTCTCAAGTTGGAGGGGATTAGGTGAGAGTAAGACATATCAGAACATAATTTAATTTTTTAATCAATTTTTAATCAATTGTACAGATAATATAAACGTCACGAAACTGGAGCTAAGTCTACTTTTTACAAAATAATTATATATTGTCACATCGTCACGAAACTGGAGCTAAGTCTACTTTTTACAAAATAATTATATATTGTCACATCACACACCAATTACTTTTTATTAATTATCAGAGCGAGTTGTAAGTCTTTTATAAATTTATAATTTAATATAAAAATAAAATAAAAGAGAAAATTATTGACTTACTTAAAAAATGTAAAAATTTAATTTTTTATCGCTTATTTTGAAATAATTAATTAGATATTACGTCAAATTATGTATTTGTCATTAGTATTACTCCTAAGTTGTAATTTTGGTTTACGAAATAATAACAAACCACCAATAAAAGAACAAATATTCAATAAAAACTAAGTTAGACAAAGATATAGAGGAAACTGCCATCTAATGTGCGTGCATGATGGTACGTAAACTTTGAATAATGTTAATGTCTGCAAGATATTGTCAATTCTCAAACAACGCGGACTAATTACTGTTGAATTATTGACGGACTATCTTCTCATTTTTGTGTCTATATAATGTTCGCAAAAGAAAACAGAAAGACATGTGCACGATTGAAAAATGAAACTCTATTCTGCCATTCGTTTCATAATGCTAATTGCCCTCTTTGCTGCAAATATTTTTGGAGTGCATAATCATTTGGTCAAGGCAGGTGGGCATCATTTTCATCTACTTATATAACATATCCGCATCTATGCATGATCTACATGATAAGGCGTTTGATCAAGTATGTTGTTTTATATGATTGAGAACCATTATGTTTTGGATCAAGTGTATTGCATGGGCTTTTATAATGATAGGAGCTATCCTGTATTCAATGTCTTTCCTACGTCGTCTGAGGCTTCAATAGAAGATGCAGATCAAGTATACTGTTTTATATGATTGCAAACCATTATTTTTTGGATCGAGTTCTTAGTTTCTTAGTGAGATAAATGATTGTGATTTCTATAATTCTTGCCCCTGAAGTGTTAAATAAGTGGCCCAGCTAAATTCGGTTTGAAATCTCAGTCTACGAGAGTTTGAAAAATTTAGTTTGTGAATCATTAGTGATCAAATATAGCCTAGAAGTTGTATTTATAATTTGAATTTGGCAGACGTGGAATATCCGGTAATTAACACGAAATTTGAGAGCCAAGCCAAGTTCTCCACCTCCTCCTAGAAGAGCATCACCTTTGCAATTTAAAAGTCCTCCACCTTCTCCTAGAAGAGCACCACCGCCTGTGCACTGTAAAAGTACTCCACCACCTCGTTCTAGAAGATCGCCACCTCCGCAACATAAAAGGGCTCATCTACCACCACCTCCTTCTATACGCTTTTAACTTTCAAGTTGATACTCAATATATATGTTGTGACAGTGTTCATATATGCTAGTTATAAATTTGTCTATGCACATCACAATTGAGTTTGTTGAACTTTTATGGAGATGCAGATGTAAAAGTTTTATAAAAGTTTAGTTAATTCTGTTCCTAGTTTATTATTCTCTTAAAAAAGAGATGATTTTAATAGTGTAAATTAGACAATAAATTATTGTAGGGAACTTATGAAAAAAGTAGTACTTAAAAATGTTGCAAGAATGAATAAATGAAATGTTGCAAGAAAAATATATTTAATCAGGGGTACTTGTAAGAAAAATGATTTTAATAGAGCAGTTACAAAAAGAGAAAAAAAATTCATGCAAGACACATTTGTTATATAAAAACAAATTATTTTGAGGACTACAAAAAAAATATTTAACTAGAATACGAAACATTATTCAATTGAGGCAATTCTCTTAAAAATATAAGATTCAAAAAAAAGAAAAAAAAAAGATGGACCGAAATTCACCTAATAATCAAAACAAAAATATTCTGTGAATATTATGTGTAAAAGCAAAACATATTTGAGAAGGAAAAAAATTAGTGGACAAACAGGTAGAAAATTTAATTAGAATGCATATATGAGAAAATAATAGTTAAAAGGATACTTAACTTTGCATTCCATGATGGGCCGGCCCAGCCCGGCCTGTCTAGGCCTATAATGGGCCGGCCCAGCCCAATCCATCTAGTTCCATAATATCTTCATTTTTTTCTTTTTTTAGTAATTTTGTCAACATCTTACATCATCTTATGTATAATTATCCTGATTATACTCTTTTATTCTTACCAAAGTTTTGTTCCACTGGGTTTTTCTTAAAAAGTTTTTTATTTAATGAGATAATCGTAAATAAAATATCCCTTTTCATATTTTCATTGACAAGTTAAACTTATATATTTGTTAACTCGAATAAAAAATAAAAAATAAAAAATAAAAATAAAATAATTGAAACGGCCCCGCCTGGTCCACGTAAAATTGGCCTGTGGTGTGGGCTAGGCCAGCCCGGCCCGTGTAGACCTAAGGAGAACGGGCCAGGCCGGACCGGCCCGTTTTTGCATCTCTAGTATTACTGTGTCATAATTATTTCAACACGTGCACTCATTTTCATTTTCATTTTTGTTGAAATTATTAACAAGTAGAAGGAGCAAACGTGAAACTTTTCAAAGTTTTTCGTAGTAAACTGTTATTTTCTAAGGTTTGGAGGCCACTTTTGATCACGTGTTCCTAGTGAGGGCGACATGTGTGAATAATCGTAAGTACACATATTTAACAGACGTGTTCTACTTTGCTTTCGATCCTTTTTATCTTTGGATTTTTAAAGGAAATTTAAAGGAAGCTGCTGCTTTTGGTTGATGAGTTTTAATTTCCATATAGACCAAGTCGAAAATGAAAAGACTTCTAGTTAATGAATTAATGTGCGTGCATGAGGGTGCGTAGACTTTGAATGATGTTAAGGTCTGCAAGATATCGTCAAACAAGCAAACGAAAAGAAATAACTAAATAATCATCAATTCTCAAACAACGCGGACTAATTACTACTATATTCTCATTTTTGTGTTTGCAAAAGAAAACAGAAAGACACGACCACGATTGAAAAATGAAACTCTATTATGCCATTCGTTTCATAATGCTAATTGCCCTCTTTGCAGCAAATATTTTTGGAGTGCATAATCATTTGGTCAAGGCAGGTGGGAATCATTTTCATCTACTTACATAATATATCCGCATCTATGTATGTTGTTTTATATGATTGAAAACCATTATGTTTTGGATCAAGTGTATTGCATGGGCTTTTGGAATGTTTTTGATCAAGTGTAGTCAATGTCTTTTGTACGTTGTCCGAGGCTTCAATAGAAGATGCAGATCTGTTCTTTACTTCCAGAATTGATAGAAAATAAATCTTAATGTTAATTAGGTTGTGGTTTATTTGTTATTGTCGCCCTTTCCAGTTCTTAATTTCTTAATGAGATAAATGATTGTGATTTCAATAACTTTTGCTCCTGAAGTGTTGAATAAGTGGCCCGGCTAAATTCGGTTTGAAATCTCAGTCTACGAAGTGTTAAATATAGCTCATGTCATCCACTTAATTGAAGCAATTAACCTGCCATTTCAATTGCCTGATTTCTCATGATGCAAATCAAATTGAAGTGATCTTGCTATTAAGATCATTTTTAATGGAAAATTTTGTTTAAATCGAGTGTTATTTTTTTTTATTTTTTATTTTTTATTTTTTATTTTTTATTTTTTTGTTCTCCAACATTTTCCGGCTTCACGTTCTATTTGAATTTTAGGACTACATTTTAATTTTATTCGAGGATTAGAGGAAATTCTATGCAATGAAAGGACGAATATTATACATATATTCGTATATAATATGAATCATTAATATATATTACTATATTATTAGATATAAAAGGGTGTATTACAGTTTTCCTTTATTTATTTATTATTATTTTTTTAAAAGAAAGAGTTGTTTTATAAACGTAAAATTTGAAAGGTGATAGAATTCTTGTTTGTCTTTCCTAGCATAGAACTAAAATCATAGAAACCTATACATGTACAATATTTTGTCCTTTTCCCTGGAAAAATTTAGTTTGTGATCATTAGTAATCAAGTATAGCCTAAACGTTGTTTTCATAATTTGAATTGGGCAGACGTGGACTATACCAGAACACGAAATTTGAGAGTACCCAAGCCAAGTCCTCCACCTCCTCCTAAAGGAGCCCAGCGACCAGATCACCGTAAAGGGGCGACTATGCCACCACCTCCTTCTATACGCGTTTAACTTTCAAGTGCCCTTGTAATCAAGTTGATACTTGATATATATGTTGTAACAGTGTTCATATATGCTAGCAATAAATTTGCGTACGAACATCACAATTGAGTTTGTTGAATTTTTATGGATGTGTGGATGTAAAACTTTTATAAAAGTTAAGTTAATTCTGTTCTTAATTTATTATTCTCAAAAAAATATCTTTGAGAAAGAGATGATTTTAATAGTGTAAATTAGACAATAAATTATTGTAGGGAACTTATGAAAAGAGTAGTATTTAAAAATGTTGCAATAATGAATAAAAGAAATGTTGCACGAAAAAGATATTTAATCAGGGGCACATGTAAGAAAAATAATTTTAATAGAGCAGTTACAAAAAGAAGAAAAAAATTCATGCAAGAAACATTTGTTATATAAAAAAAATAATTATTTTGAGGACTACAAGAAAAAATATTTAACTAGAATACGAAACATTATTCAATTGAGGCAATTCTCTTAAAAATATAAGATTCAAAAAACAAAAAAAAAACAAAAAAAAAAAAGATGGACCGAAATTTACCTAATAATCAAAACAAAAATAGTCTGTGAACATTATGTGTATAAGCAAAACATAATTGAGAGGGAAAAAATTAGTGGACAAACACGTAGAAAATTTAATTAGGATACATATATGAGAAAATAATAGTTAAAAGGGTCACATGTAACAAAATACTTTTTTGTCTATTCACATTCCTTTTTTGTTTAAGGTGGGTCACGCATTGCTCCAGTCAATCCAAGCTTGGCTATTCAAGTGTCTTCTTAAGTCAACTCTGATTGATGAGTCTTCTTTTGCTTCAGATTGGCTGAATTGGTCAATTTGTTCATGCACAGCTTGCCTGATCATGCATGATTTATGGGTCTAAACAATCCGTTTCAGTGATTAGAATCAGAAATGAGATATGAAATCTGAACTTAATTAAAAAAAAATAAAAAAATAAAAAAATAAAAAAAAAACAAGAGAGAAATCATTTACTCATAACATCTTATTGCATATTGGAATATTTTTTTTGCTGCAATTTCTTTACAAGACAGACGAAGATTCTCTTGAAGTTGAACCAAAACAAGCTGTTGCTCTAGTTTTTTTCATCTTTTTTTAATGATTTTTTCATCATACATATAGATTAGTTTGATCAAATATATAACGATTTTTTTTATTTTGGGTTGTGATGATTTTTTTGTTGTATATATATATATATATATATATATATATGTATATACACTATCAATTATCATTCTATTATAATCTATATATATATCTACTATCTACTATAGATCTATAGATTATATAGCATTTTTTTTTCTTTATCTCTTGTACTTCTTGCTTGCATGCCATTGAATTGTTCTCTTATTTCTTGATTCTAAGCTCTTACCCTAATGCTTGCTTATTCTGCTCCTTTCCTCTTTTTTTTTTCTTTTTACAAAATCTTGTATTTTTAATTGTTTTTCATTAAATATTTTTATCATTTACTTGCTCTTCAACTAATCTTTCTCGAATATCCCTTATGTTGGATGCTAAATGATTTTATATTAAAATAATGTGGAAGTGAGTTGGTACAAATTATGTGTAAAAAAAAATTCAAAAATCTTTCAGAGTTATACAATATAAATTACATTAGTTAATTTATACACTATAGAATTGAGAATGGAATTACTCTTACCCTTTTTTCTTTCACAGAGGTGCATGCCTATCACTGGTGAAGTTGGTGGAGATGTTTACCAATATCATATACTCATAAAGAAAGATAACCCATTTTGAATGTGAAACAAATTCTAGTCCTTATCTGACCAGATAAATTCAGCCACCATGGGCATTTATCTTGTGGTTTGCGCCCATTATTATCTACAAGAATAGATAATTCCAACTTTATCATGTTTTCTAATTTAGACTCAAATTCAAATATCCATTTAAAGTCAAACTATAAACTTATCAGAATTCATACTAGATAATTAGCTTAATAAGTAGTTAAATAACTTGGAAAGCAAGTAAACATAAGGAAAGAATGGGATTTTCCACTGCCCTTTTTTATATGCTGCTAAGTGCGCTCCTAATTTTTGCCAATATTTTTACTGTGCAACATTATTTCGTCCACGCCGGTGCGTAAAATTTGTTTGCTTTAATTGTGAGGTTTACCCTAAGCACAAGTAGTTTTATATATAGTGGAAATTTTTAGTGTAAAAGCTAATTTGTTTTTTTTTTCCTATCTGTAAGAACTGTTATTTCAGAAAGTTAGATTAATTAATTTTTTAAGGCTCTAATTTTTCTGTTAGGTATCATGCATTGCTTGGGCTTTTGGAATGATATTAGGAACTCTCTTAATTGATTCCTTACAGTCGCCTTACCGAGGGTTCTTTAGTCTCTTGTGTGGCCTATATGTTAGCTCCTTCAGTTTTGGTAGATGCCCTTACTAGCTATCCTCTCTACTATTTTTCAATATTGACGTGAAAGTACAGGTGAAATGGAGGTTGCCACGTGCTTTGCGCGTATATGATCCTATACTATAATTAAATTGCATTTATATATTTGAGTTGTAGTAAAACAATTTAAATGTATCTTAAAGATGATGTTAACATTTTCATTAAAACATATCTTTAGTTTTACTGATAATCAGTTTATGAAAAATTAGACTTCGTAAAGAGTTTTGTAAAATATAAAATAAGAATTTGTGGTAGAAAATTAAAGGGTAATATGCAAAAATCTTAAATCATCAAAGCTACACGCACGATGCATACCACAAATCTGTTTGAATGAGAAGGGTGCCTTTGAAAATGCGGATATAAATAGTGCATGACTGTAGCCAGCTCGTGCCGTAAGGTGTTAAATTAAGTCCTGCAATGGGTGCGACCCTAATATCCAAATTCCTTTAAAAAAACTGAGCACAAATAATTAAAAAAATGATATTGCAGGAATGAAGTAATACGTTATCAGTTTTCATATTATAAAACTTGTATCCTTCCTCAAAAACAAAAGCAAACGCATACATAAACATTCTTTAGAGAAAAGGAAATAAAAGGAATAACAAAACAACGTCTCGAATCCCATTGAAAATGGGACTGGGCACATAAGCAATTAGTGGAGAACATATATATGTCCCTTTAAAAAAAATTAAGCACAACAAACGATAAAAAGAAATGTATCAAAAACGACAACAAAGGCATCAAAACCAAAAAGCAAGGCAGAAGAAAAAAAAAAAAAGGAATCAAAAGAACGCACTACAAGAAAAAGGGGTTTTTGCGACGACAAAAAGTCACAAATAATATTTTTTTGTTGCAAATAATATTCATGATTTAAAACCTGAATTTTGTCGCAAATAATATTTTTTGCAACGACTTGGCGCAAAAAATTGGTCGCAAAAACATTTTTTGTGACGACACTCTGTATTTGCGACGACAGGCGTCGCTAATATGTCGTTGTAAAATTCTCGTCATATGATCATTTTTTGCGACGACATTTCAAATTGTCGTCGCAAATAATCTTATTTTTTAGCAACGACAAGTCTAAAAAAGTCGTCCCAAAAAACCAAAATTATGCCCCCCCCCCCCCTCCGCGCGAGAGGAGTGGCAGGGGCGGGGCGGCAGCGCTGAGGGGAAGAAGAGGCAGAGAGAGAGAGACTTAGCAGGAGAGAGATAGAAAGCGGTGGGAGAAAATGAAGAGGAAAAAGATAGGGTATATTATATCAGACTTATTTGTGACGACATTGTCGTTGCAAATAAGTTTAAAATGTCATCGCAAATAATCATCAATTTCCGCGCTTGGTTTTGGTGAAATCTTGAAAAGATTATTTGCGAGACAAAGAGAAAATGTCGTTGCAAATAAATGGAAAATGTCGTCGCAAATGATCATTTTTCCCGCGTTTAGTTTTTTGGTGAAATCTTGAAAAGATGATTTGCGACGACAAAGAGAAAAAGTCGTCGCAAATAACATAAAATTATTTGAGACGACTTTGTCGTCGCAAATAAAGGGAAAATGTCGTCGCAAAAAATGGATTACCTTGGCTGCAAAATTCCGCACCATTAAAATTTGCGCTCCAAAATTATTTGTGACGACATTTAAGTCATTAGCGACGACATTTAAGTTATTAGCGACGACATGGTTATTTTTTTAGACGGGGAGTAATTGCGACGACATGTCATCACAAATATTTTATTATTTGCGACAACATTTGTCGTCGCAAAAAATGTCGTCGTAAATGGCCTTTTTTGTTGTAGTGACGAACAAACGGTTGCAGCAAAAAAAAAAAAAAAAAAAGGAATTGTAATTTTTCCTGAAGATAAAATTGTCAACTGAGGCCCATATGTTAGCTAAATTTTGTTTTGAACTGTAACTCCTTCTGTTTTGGTTGATGCCCTTACTAGCTATCCTCTCTACTATTTTTCAATATTTGATTCATACGGGTAAATGAATATGCTAAAGTATTTCCCTAGATTTTGTCATTTGAATGTTTTATAATCATAAAACCAAAACCATGAAAGTTACCTCTCTTTCTGAGATTTTGTTCTTTTCCTAGGAAAACTTTATTTTGTGACCCTAAGAAATCAATATTTTATTCAAAATTGTTTAGGTTTGGATCAATCAGTTAGAGAATTTAACTACACTTGAATCTGTACCGGGTCTGGCTGAGGCATGTTTGGAGCTAGAACTTTCTCATTCCCAACTGGGGTTTTATTCTCCAGATTTGGTTGATTCTCACCTATTCTCTATTGGCCTAAGTGACTTGATTTACGGGGTAATCTTCAATTTTGCTGCCTTGATTCGCAGCGTTGCTTCTTGTTCTTCTTGGAGGCATGACTTTCGGTCAATTTTCTCATCAGAATTTTTCACGCAAACTATAGATTTTAAGTTCGGTCTCCAGCGGAGTCCCCAATTGTTGACGGTGAAAATTTGTCAATAGGATTATAATGAATTTCTTAACGATTTGTATGTATTTAATGATCTTTAAGATAAAAGCAAAATTAAAGCAATAACACGTAAAATTTATAGTGGTTTACCCTCAATTTTAGAGATGCGTTCATTGTGTGGAGGAGAGAAATTTCACTATTTTCGAAGGAATTACACTCACTAATGCTCAAGATGAGACCTAGGGATTTTCTAACCTATACTCCCTTATTTATTTATTAGGTCACTGCCCCTACTTATTTTCTTATTCAAATTCAGGGATATTTCCCTTATCTTTTGAGATAGTTTCCTAAAAGATGGAGATTAAAATCAATCAGGACGGATTCCCAATTTGAATTTCATTTATTGAAATTACAAGAAGTAAATCTTGGCCTCAACTCTGTACATGCTTTCTTTAACCTCTTCGCTATTGTCTATAAATGCGGTAGACGTCAGGTCTCCTTCTCACAAGGGTTAACCTCATACTTATAACATATGCCTCCTTGCAATAGCCGACTCTTAATAAAGCTATTTACTGACGTTGCTCTTAAGGCTGAGTTTGTTGTACTTAATCAAAAATGCTCCTTAACAACAGAATACATGGAAGAATTAATCGAATATTATGTCAAATTGTGTGTTTGTCATTGGTATTACCCCTAAGTTGTAATTTTGGTTTACAAAATACAAACAAACCATCAATAAAAACAACAAATCATCAATAAAAATTAAGTTAGACAAAGATTTAGAAGAAACTGTCATCTAATCCTCTATATATGCATTTTCAAAACACGGAAATGTGTATGGCGCATTTTTGTGTATGATATTAGTTGTCAGTTTTGAAGAAACTGTTGGCCGATATTCGTTGTCTAAGCGTAAACATGCACTAATGGAAAGAGCATTACTATTTCATAATGCAAAGTTTGAGGTACTATGTCATATTCAACGCGTGCACTCATTTTCTTTCTTTTTCCTTTTTGTTAAAATTATTAACAAGTAGAAGGAGCAAAGTCGAAAGTTTTAAAAGTTTGAGGTAGTAAACTGTTACTTTCTAAGGTTTTGGGGCCACATTTGATCACATGTTCCAAGTGAGGGCGACATGGATGAGAATAATCGTAAGTACACATATTTAACAGACGTGTTCTACTTTGCTTTCGATCCTTTTTATCTTTGGATTTTTAAAGGAAATTTAAAGGAAGCTGCAGCTTTTGGTTGATGAGTTTTAATTTCCACATAGACCAAGTCGAAAATGAAAAGACTTCTAGTTAATGAATTAATGTGCGTGCATGAGGGTGCGTAGACTTTGAATAATGTTAATGTCTGCAAGATATTGTCAACCAAGCAAACGAAAAGAAATAACTAAAAAATCATCAATTCTCAAACCACGCGGACTAATTACTGTTAAACTGTTGAAGAACTATCTTCACATTTTTGTGTCTATATAATGTTTGCAAAAGAAAACAGAAAGACATGTGCATGATTAAAAAATGAAACTCTATTCTGCCATTCGTTTCATAATGCTAATTGCCCTCTTTGCAGCAAATATTTTTGGAGTGCATAATCATTTGGTCAAGGCAGGTGGGTATCATTTTCATTCTTTCAAAAGTAATTTACTTATATAATATATCTGCATCTATGCCTTTTCTACGTTGATTGAAAACCATTATGTTTTGGATCAAGTGTATTCAATGTCTTTTCTACGCTGTCCGAGGCTTCAATAGAAGATGCAGATCTGTTCTTTACTTCCAGAATTGATAGAAAATAAATCTTAATGTTAATTAGGTTGTGGTTGATTTGTTATTGTCGCCCTTTCCAGTTATTAATTTCTTAATGAGATAAATGATTGTGATTTCTCTAACTTTTGCCCCTGAAGTGTTAAATAAGTGGCTCATGTCATCCACTTAATCGAAGCAATGAACCTACCATTTCACTTGCCCGATTTCCCATGATGCAAATCAAATTGAAATGATCTTGCTATTAAGATCATTTTTAATGGAAAATTTTGTTTAAATCGAGTGTTTTTTTTATTCTCCAACATTATCCGGCTTCACCTACATTTTATTTGAGGATTATAGGATCGGTAAGGGTTTCTCTAAGAATTGTGGTGGTTTCTTGCTGGGTTTTAATTTTCAAATGTGGGATTGTAGGTTGACAAGCCATTTGTTTGCCGTTGTAGAGAAATTCTATGAAATGAAAGGACGAAATTAATATATAGTACTATAATTTGAAAGGTGATAGAATTCTTGTTTGTCTTTCCTAGCATAGAACTAAAAAATCATGGAAACCAATACATGTACAATATTTTTGTCCTTTTCCCTGGAAAAATTTAGTTTGTGATTATTAGTAATCAATTGTAGCCTAAACGTTTTTTTATAATTTGAATTGGGCAGACGTGGACTATCCGGTAACACGAAATTTGAGAGACCAGCGAACGCTTCCACCTGCTCCTAAACCAAATGGTCGACGTGGACAATCGTCAAGTCCTCCACCTGCTCCTATAAGTTGATACTTGATATATTTGTTGTGACAGTGTTCTTATATGCTAGTTATAAATTTGTGTATGAACATCATAATTGAGTTTGTTGAACTTTTATGGATATGTGGATGTAAAACTTTAATGAAAGTTTAGTTAATTCTGTTCTTAATTTATTATTCTCTAAAAAATATCTAAAGTATGATATATTTAAAAAGAGATGATTTTAATAGTGTAAATTAGACAATATATTAATTTAGGGAACTTATGAAAAAAGTAGTATTTAAAAATGTTGCAAGAACGAATAAAAGAAATGTTGCAAGAAAAAGATATTTAATCAGGGGGTACGTGTAAGAAAATTGATTTTAAAAGAGCAGTTACAAAAAGAAAAAAAAATTCATGCAGGACACATTTGTTATATAAAAAAAATTATTTTGAGGACTACAAGAAAAAATATTTAACTAGAATACGAAACATTATTCAATTGAGGCAATTCTCTTAAAAATATAAGATTCAAAAAACAAAAAAAAAACAAAAAAAAAAAAGATGGACCGAAATTTACCTAATAATCAAAACAAAAATAGTCTGTGAACATTATGTGTATAAGCAAAACATAATTGAGAGGGAAAAAATTAGTGGACAAACACGTAGAAAATTTAATTAGGATACATATATGAGAAAATAATAGTTAAAAGGGTCACATGTAACAAAATACTTTTTTGTCTATTCACATTCCTTTTTTGTTTAAGGTGGGTCACGCATTGCTCCTGTCAATCCAAACTTGTTTAGAATTCAAGTTTTGCTACAGTAAAAAGCTCTCAGATAAAATCATATCTCAACTCGAATTAAAAACTCGAATCAGCGAACTAAACGGGTCCTTATTTTGTGACCATAAGAAATCAATATTTTATTCGAAATTGAACAGATCCAGACCATCTAGTAACAAGAAATTTGAGAGACGAGCCAAGTCCTCCGCGTGATAAATATATTCACAAATTAAATCGAAACATTTTTAATTAATAAATATAGTCAAAATATCTCATATTTAGATATTTATTAATTATTGTTATTTTAATCAAAATATAATTAATTAATTTAATTATATTTTTATGAGTGTAATTCTTGATCACCTGTAAAAGTATCAAATCCCCACCATGATAATAAAAGAAACAAAAAAGGTCATCTGCCACCTCCGCAACCAAAAAGGTTCACCCACCGCCACCTCCTAGAAGAGTGTCATCTCCTCAACGCTTTTAACTGTCAAGCGTCCCAACGGCCCATTTGATGTTATATCATACTAGCTGTAACTCCATGCCCGCACGTTAATATTGAGTTTGTACGTTGAATTTTCAAGGATAAACGCAGGCATAAAGCTTTCTTAAAATTTGGTCTTTTCCTTAATTATTATTCTTTTAAGGACTTCCGTTCAGAAAAGAAACGTTTAAGCAGAATACATTTTGAAAAAGAGAGAAAATTGTAGTAGTGCAAATTAGATATATAGTAAATTATTTAGCAGTACTACTCACGAAAAAATAGAATTTATGAGGGTTGTAAGGAAAAGATATTTAAGTAAAAGATATATTTCAGAAAAATTATTTTTGTGGAGAAATATAAGGTTGCACTAAATATATACATATTATTTTGAAAACTTGTTCCCATTATTCATGTCTCTTTTATATCCCTCTAATAATATTATGACATGTTTATTAAAATATTACGTCAATTAAAAGATTCTTATCACGTCAATTAAAAAATCATGACGTTGAATGTTATTATTAGGGGACACAAAATGAGATAGCAAAAATGGGGCGTATGAACCCATTCTATTATTTTGAGGGTTACAAGAAAAGAAAAACATATTTAGGTTAATTTTGAAAAAGTTATTCAATAAGGTGAGTTCTATAAATATAATTTCACATTTTATAAATACTAGTTTTTCTGGCACGCTCCAACGTACGTAGGATAAAATTCTATTTTAAAAAAGAAGGGAACAAAATGAAGGTTGATGTGAAAATACAGGTGGAACGGAGATTGCCACGCGCTTTGCGCATGTGTCGTCCTATATTATAATTGAAATGTATTTATATATTTGAGTTATAGTAAAGCAATTTAAATGTATCTTAAAGATAATGTCAACACTTTCGTTAAAACATATTTTTAGTTTTAGACATGATCAATTTTTGAAAAATTAGACTTCGTAAAGAGTTTTGTAAAATATAAAATAAGAATTTGCGGTAGAAAATTAAAGGGTACGTAAAAATCTTAAATCATCCAAGCTAAGTGCACGATGCAAAGTGAAGAACCTTACTAAGGGCCCGTTCACTTCGCTGATTCGAGTTTTTAATTCGAGTTGAGATTTGATTTTATGTGAGAGCTTTTTACTGTAGCAAAAAAGTTAGATGTGATTGTTTATGAGAGCTTTTTACTGTAGCAAAACTCGAATTCTAAACTCGAATAAGCGAAATGAACGGGGCCTAAAGCTTGACATGTCGTGAATCCTCTTGAAAGAGATGAGTGCCTTTGGGAACGCGGACATAGGTAGTGCATAATTATAGTTAGCTCTTGTCGTAAGGTATTGGACTAAGTCCCACAACGAGTGCAACCCTCATATCCAACCCCCCCCCCCCCCCCCCCCCCCCAAAAAAAAGGAACCGTAATTTTTTCCTGAAGATAAAAGTGTCAACTGAGGTCCTAAAGCTACAATCCAACCCAAATTTTCTTAAAGACCAGAGATGGGTTTATCATAACCCAACTAAGGTAAAGTGACTCAATGGGCACAAGGGCCCAATGGAAGTTTTAATAAGGAAGAAAGAGAAAAATATGCCAAAATTTGAGATGAATTAAAATTAATAGGCCAATAATTTATATAAGTTAATAAATAGGCCAAATTATTATTTTCGTCCATAACTTGTCTGGTTATGAACCATAACTTGACAAGTTATTATTCATAATTATCCATAACTTGTCCGGTTATGAACTATAACTTGATAAGTTTGTCCATAACTTATTTGGTTATGAACCATAACTTGACAAGTTATGGCCTATTAATTTCTATAACTAAAAATTAGCCTATATACTTTCTTAAGCTTTTCATATTGACCTATTTTCTACTATTTCTCTTTTAATAATCCTTAAGTTTGACAAAGGTAATCCTTACAGGTGAGGTTAAAGCCCGAGACACTGATCACTAGAGAAGTTTAGGATCACTAGAGAAGTCATGAGACCTAGAGATATATCGTTTACGAAAATTAAAGTTGATATCTAGGTTCTAAGTGAAATAATAGAGTGAGTTAATTAAATTAATAATTAATTGATTAATTAGAGTTAGAGAACGAATTTATTTAAGGAATGGAAATAATTAACCTAATTGGTTACTAAAGTTTAGAAATGGATTAAAGTTGATATCTAGCTCTTGTACTAGTTTAGAAATTAAAGTTGATATCTAGCTCTTGTACTAGTTAATTTACACAAGAAATGTTATCAAATTAGATGGAGGATATTTATTTAAATTATCCTAAGAAATGTGGATGCGATATAAGTCATAAAACTTAAATAATTGAGTTAGAAGTTTGATAATGAACTGACAGTCATTGTTCGTACAATTTGAAAACAGAACCAACAGCACAGAAACAGTGAGTTGGGGTAGAAAACGCTAATTAAGAAATGTGGATGCAACGTTAATGTATTTTAAAAGATATGCTTGAAATATTGTTTGCCTTGTGTGCACTAATTCTCTGTAAGTGATTGTACTGTGATAATGAATATAGATGATATTGTACAGTATGCTGTCTCTTTAATTAAATTATGTTTACAATATTTATGATCATAATCACATGTTCATCTAAACAAGAGGCTCAGATAAAGATGAGTTGTTAAGTGCCGTACCACTTTCTATTCTTAAGCGATGAGAGGTTAAAATTCCTCCGAACTTTTAACGAAAGTTAACTATGTACTAAAATTAATTATAACCTTCGGGTAGTCACATTAAATGTTTAGGTCGCTCCCCCATTCCCCACTGTGTTGCCCTATGGGTACGTGCACAAGGCCCCAAAGAGATTAAATACATTTTCATAATTGAACATAAATATTGGTTAAGCAAATTTATATGAGTATTGTGCGCAAATATTTTGTGAGAGTATCTGTAGTCATTGAGCTTTTGCTTATTAGGTGGTTCATATTATAGGTACATCAAAATCTCCTACCTCAAATGCTTCTGATGGATTGAAAAGGTTGATGCAAGATGGAGAAGGCATGGTTATGGATATCACAACACAAATAATTTTCGTACTAAGATAGTATGATTGTTATGAGAATTTAAATTAAGTCATGATGTGATATTTATAATACTTAGGTTATAATCCTATTAATGATATATGTTATATGCTACAATAAGTTTAAGCTTTTGCTTAATAGGAAGTAACCGAAATTATTGATCAGGTGCTCCTAAATTTTATTCTTACGTTGTTCTTTTTTTTTTTTTTTTTTTTGAAGATTAAACTGTTATAGATGCAGTCGACAATGAGAGAGGAGAGAGACCGTGAGGACAAATGGAGGGAAATTTTATTCTTACGCTGTTTCTTTTGAAAATCAAGCTATTATAGATGCAGTCGGCAGCGAGAAATGAGAGAGATTCTGAGGAGGGAGGTAGGGAGGGATGGAGGGGAGAGAGAGAAAGAGAAGGAGAAAGCGAGAACGTGCTGCCGAGAAAGATGGAGGAGAGAGAAAGAGAGAGATAAATTTTAGGGATTAGGGTTTTTTAATTTGAGGGAAGTTTAAGGTTTCCATATTAGTTGTACTTAAAAATAGGGGTAAAGTAGAAAAACAAATTTTACATTTTAAGAATTTGTTATTTACTAACTAATTAAAATAATTATGCTATTTATTTTTTTAGTTTGACAAATATGTTATAGACTACAATATCACTTTTCAGAACTTATTGATCAATAATGTGATTATTCAGATTTTTTCTCTCTATAGTTCTTCTCTTTCTCTCTCTACATTCTTCTCTTCTTCTACCTTAATTCTTCTCTTCTTCTACCGTAATTATTCTCTTTCGTCTTTCTCTCTCTCTTTTTCCTACTCTATCGTACATCATAGAGGTCTTCTCTATACACCGGAGCGGAGCCACTTCCCTCATTTAATTAATGTTAACACACTCTTTGGCTTTACCCATCCGGGTCTTTTCCTCTGCACAAATTCAATTGGTAATTTTTAAAAACTATTACCATTCCTCCTCATCATAGTCATTACAAATATTACAACTAATATAAAATACTTAAATAAAAGATCCAGAAAATTCCCAAATATAAACCGAAACATATTAACATAATACAAATGTTAGAAAGATGTAATGATAATCAGATATAATTAATTATTCTTGGTGTCTCACATTTTCAATATTAGTGCTATGTTAAATAAATGTCATTTTAAGTTTTTAGTTCTACATGTCAAGATAGTGAGACAGTAGAAAAACCCAAGGTATATAGTTTGTCTATAGTTTCTCCATCGAAACATGTGGAAGTGAAATGTAACATGACAATAACATCAACATTAAGAATGTGAGACACTAGGATAATTGTCTCCGACTCTTATAACTCCTTTTTAATGTTCGTATTATGTTAAAAGGTAATTTTTTTAACAACAAACAACAAAAATCCTAAAAAATATGTTGCACCATGGTCGAAGAACTTGATCAATTGAGTGAGATGGAGAGTCAAGGTTTCTGGAAGCCAGAATGAGACCTGGTGGTCGAGGAGTTCTGGAAGGGAAGAACACTTTGGTCAAGGAGACAACTTGACTAGCACTATCGATATTGTCAAGAAGTCTGACATAAGCCGCTGAGTTGTCCACACAGAGGAGTCCGAGTTACGAGGACGGTCGAGATCTACTTATTTCTACATAATCAAGGAAAGATAATCCCTATCTTCTAATTCAAGATAAAAATCAAGATCTAGATCCCAGGAGCTGAATTAGATATAGACTATCTGCCACGACTATGTATTTAAATTTAAATAGTAAAATGTAGAGAAAAAGCTATTAAAATACTTATCCTGAAAAAGAGGGATAAAATGGGCTTATCTCATAATGTAATATGATATAAGAGATATCATGTATAGGAGAACTAAAAATAAGGGTCAAACTCATCATTTAGGGACTACGCATAATCCTCTACCTTAGGAAAAATTATGTACTCTTTAAGATTTAGTGCAGCCATAAGTGGACATAGGTAACAATATTCTGTCGAACTACTATAAATGTTCATGTTCTTTTATTTTCTGCATTCATTTTCTTATCAATTTGCGAGTGTCATTACATGAGTGTCCCGAAGAGGGTAAATTCATAATTGACAAATTTTCACCGTCAACAATTGGCGCTAGAAGGTGGGTCTTAAGATAAAAATCAAAGAATCCGGCAATAACTGATCGATGGCTCTGAGAAACACTCGTAGCGTGACCATGAATTAGAAAAGCCAAGGCGATCAAATCGCTTGGACTATTCACCATCTACCTCTTGGACCGAAAGTAGTTAGAGTATGGGTGGATGTGGCAAAACAACCGAATGTTTTCTTATTGAGGCCTACGAGTGAGATGAGTACCATTGAGAAAGTAATTTCAAATAATGTGGCGTGGCTTGCTGATAAAATTTTGAAGAGATATGAAAACTCTCTACTTCGTGCAAATTTATTTTAAGTATACCATTATATGTAAACTACATCATATATTTAAAAGTATTTAAAGGTCAAATCAATATTTTTTTGACAATTTTTGTATAATTGTGATATATATATATATATATATTTTTTTTTATTTAAATGTAGGCAATGAAGACTCATACTTTTTCTAACTATCTACAAAACAATATATGTAACATACTCTCTGTTGTACAAATTTTACATTAAAATTTTACCTAGTGCATCATTGAAGTCATGATTTCTCTAACTCTCTATATAACATACGCAAGTTAACTATAAAATTGTGCATACTGTTACTAATCCTTGCTATATAAACTATTATTTAGGATATGAGGATCCTTTGATAGCTAGAATAATGAAATGCACAATTGGATTTATGACAGAGGTGCACTTTAGTGCGTAAGTTTAAGCTTTATTATTCTTTGTTTATTTGTATGTTTCAATTAATTGTAGTGCTTTATTTACAGGTTAAATGGTGAAAATTTCAGCATAATTGGAGCATTTTTTGACGATGGATCACTTTGTTGGGGCACTTTGTTTAGCTAGACATTTTGGAATGCCTTGATACTCAACTAGCTAATTAGTTAGTTTTTAGATTCAGTAAATGTATTTTGATCTTATGATGTCTGTGTTGTGGATTAACTATTGGTAAGATGCTTTATATTATGTACAAGTTGCCAACTTAAAAAAAGTTATACAATCGATGATATATAAATTGTATTGAATGTTTTATTTTGGATGTTTCATTTATGCGGTGTTTTTAAATTTGATATTATAAGTTGTATCACCATTTTTGTTGACTAAATAAATAAAAAAAAATATTACAAAGTGTAAATATATATATATATATATACGCACACATATATATATACAACAGGGATATTTGTTGTAGTTACAGTTGTGTTTTGCTTGGATACTCTGGTTACAAAGTAATTTTTATGAATATTTAAACTTTAGCATAATGATTCTTGATAATGGTATGATAATACAGTGAATGAACTATAGAATAATTTTTGGAATCACTTGATTTAGAGTTATTTAGGCCAAGATATGTTAGGTTTAATTTTTGACCAAAATCAGTACACTCACTACTGTGACCAGTAAAGAATACATCCATTTTTAGTTACATTAGACTTCGGATCTGAAATTTTTAGGATACAAGCTAGACATCCTAAGCTTTCCAACAAGATATTATATGCCTCAAAATGATTTTTGTACAATTAGTTATGAATTTTTGAAATTAGTATTTTGAATCAGTGGGTTCATAGTGCAATCCGAGATTAAAGGCTCCAATTTTAGGAGATAAAAAATTTATTTTGTAAAACTGTTTTAATAGGTAATAGTATGATATGTTAATAGCATAATATCCAAATTTGATGTCATTTGGAGATAGGATGAGTCCGGAATACAAATTTTACCTTTAATGATCAAACCGAAAGCATGACGGTAGAAGGGTTAGACACAATTTGGCATCATGAATACCTTAGGCTCTGTATGAAGGGTTAGACGTTTAAAAAAAAAAAAAAAAAGTTGCAAGGGAGAACCCCATAAGTAGGTCTAGGAGCTAATAAAACGGGCAAAATTGTCCTCTCAACTTAGGTGAGTGTAAAAATGGTCAATTGACCTTGTGTCTGTATTTTCAAGTGTTGGACCATAGAAGGGAGTAATAATACCCAAGTCACGGGTTGTATATGCTGAAACTCCATTGGGTCAATCAACGATGTTCGCCAATAGTGGATGTAAGTGGCTTTGTTGAAAAACTATAAATGGAGTTTGCACACTTCTTTCCTTTCTCCCCTTAATTATTATATACATCATCTCTTAATTTGGTTGTTTTTTCTTAATTTGATTGCTTAATTCGATTAATTTTAAACATTAGTAAAGTTGTTTTAAAAAACATTTAAAACTCAATTCACCTCCTCTTGGATGGTCGGTTTTGAACTAACAGTAATAGAATGAAAGAAATTTGATTGAATAATTTTTTATTATGTTTTTTGTGAGAATCTTGAATACAAAATTCTTTTGGTATAGCTAGTTATTCATCTAGCTAGCGGAAGCTTATAATTAATAGCGTTAATGATGGGATTGACTGATGTGGAGCGCCATTAGAATTTCATGATTCAACCCCATAATAACGCTCAAACAGCGAATAAAAAAGTAGATAAACCAATTCTCAAGTTGGAGGGGATTAGGTGAGAGTAAGACAAATCAGAACATAATTTAATTTTTTTAATCAATTTTTAATCAATTGTACATATAATCTAAACATCACGAAACACAAGCTTAGTCTACTTTTTACAAAATAACCAATTATATATTGTCACATCACACACCAGCTATTTTGTATTGATCGTCAGAGCAAGTTGCAAGTCTCTTATAAATTTATAATTTAATATAAAAATAAAATAAAAAAGAAAATTGTTGACTTATGCTTAAAAAATATATAAGTTTAGATTTTTATTGCTTTTTTTTAGAACTTTTTATATAGTTATTTAACTAAAAAATATATTAAATAAGCATAAGAGATAAAAATTAAGATTCATATACATTTTAAGAGTATTTATCAAGATTTCTCTTTATAAAAAACCGAAAAAATTGTTAAATTTACCCCTTATAGTGTATGTGTTTAGATTTTTAATATTGTTATTTGACTGAAAAGGGTATTGATAAAAAACAAAGCATAAAAAGCAAGACCAAATAACTTTTTGAGGGTATTTGTCAAAAATAAAAGATACCAATCAAGATTAATGTACTTTTAAATAGCTGACAAAAGAACTAAGCTTAGCTGATTTGTATAAATGGTAAGTGCTATGCCCATAACTCAAGTTATGTTTGTTTTTAAGGGTATTTGTTAAAAATAAGAGGCTTACATTTTGTTTGTTTCAGAACTTAAATTAAGAATTTGAGTTGTATATATTATAAAAAAACACTATAACAAAAAAATTAAGTTTAAATTTTTGTGAGAAAAACTACTGTGGTGATAGAACTTGAGTTGTAAAAAGAACAAGACTTTAATAAACTTATAAGCACTGTCTATAATTTTTTTTCCTCTCAGCATTTAAATCCCTATTACCATATGTGATTTGATTCTAGCAATCGTAGATGAGTTACCTTCTCAGCTCTTTCAAGGTTAATTTTCTAACCTTTGCATCCAACAACCATTTACTATGTTGGTAAGATTCAGTGGCGGAGCTAGAACCTTGTATTTTTTTTTTCGGGGGCTAAATTAAATTAAAAAATTGAACTAAAGTTTACGTTCGTTATCTATTTGTATCGGTCATTTTTTTTTAGAGAAAGAAGGAAATAGGCTAAGATTTGAGATGAATTAAAATTAATAGGCTAATAGTTTACATAAGTTAATAAATAGGCCAAATTACTATTTTTGTCAATAACTTATCTGGTTATGAATCATAACTTAACAAGTAATTGTCTATAATTGTCCATAACTTGTCTGGTTTTGAACCATAACTTGACAAGTGTCCATAACTTATCTGGTTATGAACCATAACTTGATAAGTTATGGCCTATTAATTTCTATAACTAAAAATTGGCTTATATACTTTCTTAATCTTTTCATATTGGCCTATTTTCTATTATTTCCTTTTTTTTTTCCTAAATAAATTAGGCTTTTAATGGAGTGCAATATTAATATTTAACATTCAGATTTCAAATTTTGTGAATTTACAGACTAGTATAGTCGATTTTTGATTTATTAGTGATTGAAATTTTAAATAAGTGTACTTAAAAAGTCAAATCTTAAGGTATAATTGATTTTTTTTTCAAAAAAAAAAAAAAAAACCATGTAAATGTTGTAATTAATATATGTCGAACTATTCATATAAATGTTGTAATTAATATAGCGTGTCATTAATATATGGGTCTGGCTGAGGCATGTTTGAGGCATGTTTAGGGCTGGAACTTCCTCATTCCTAACTGCAGGTTGATTCTCACCCCTTCTCTACTGGCCTAATTAGCTTGATTCACAGTGTTATCTTCAGTTTGGTTGCCTTGATTTGCAGTATTACTTCTTGTTCTTATTAGAGGCATGGCTTCAGCTCGATTTTCTCACTGGAATTTTTCACGCAAACCGAAGATTTTGGGTTTGATCTCTAGCAGAGTCGGCAATTGTTGACAGGCAAAAATTCATCAATTGGATTATAACGAATTTCTTAATGGTTTGTATGAATTTAATGATCTTTAAAAATATTAAAAGCAAAATTAAAGCAAGAACAAGCAAAATTTGTAGTAGTTCACCCTCTATTTGCGAGCTATGTCCCCTATGGAAAGGAGAGAAATTTTACTATTTTTGATGGAATTACACTCACGAATGCTTCAGATTACACTTAGGGATTTTCTAACTTATAATCCTTTATTTATATCTTAGGTTACCGCTCCCGCTTATTTCCTTATTCAAATTCGGGAATATTTCTCTCATCTTTTGGGATGATTTCTCAAAAGATAGAGATTACAATTTATTAGGACATATTTCCAATTTAAATTTCATTTATTTAAATTACAAGTAGTAAATCTTGAAAATAATCCTCTAGATCATTATCTTTATGTTGTCTTAACTTCGTAGATGCTTTCTTTAACCTCTTCGCTATTACCTGTAAATGTTGTCGACTTCATATCCGCTTCTCAAGATGGTCAAACTCGTACTTATAACTGATGCCTCCTTGCAGCAGTAAACTGTCACTTTCTAAGGTTTGGGGGCCACATTTGATCACATGTTCCAAGTGAGGGCGACATGTGATCAACAGACGTGGTCAACTTTGCTTTTGATCCTTTTTATCGTTGGATTTTTAATCAGGAAATTTAAAGGAAGCTGCTTCTATTTGGATGATGAGTTTTAATTTCCATATAGACCAAGCCGCAAGGTTGGACTAATCACTACTATCTTCTCATTTTTGTGTCTATATAATGTTTGCAAAAGAAAACAGAAAGACATATCCACGATTGAAAAATGAAACTCTATTCTGCCATTCGTTTCATAATGCTAATTGCCCTCTTTGCAGCAAATATTTTTGGAGTGCATAATCATTTGGTCAATGCAGGTGGGCATCATTTTCATCTACTTATATAATATATCCGCATCTATGCATGATCTATATGATAAGAAGTTTGATCAGGTGCGTATATATATATTGTTTTATATGATTGAAAACCATTATTTTTTGGATCGTGTTCTTAATTTCTCAGTGAGATAAATGATTGTGATTTCCATACTTTTTGTCCCTGAAGTGTTAAATAAGCGGCCCAGCTAAATTCGGTTTGAAATCTCAGTCTACGAGAGTTTGAAAAATTTAGTTTGTGAATCATTAGTAATCAAATATAGCCTAGACGTTGTTTTTATAATTTGAATTTGGCAGACGTGGACTTTCCGGTAACACGAAATTTGAGAGCCAAGCCAGGTTCTCCACCTCCTCCTAGAATAGCATCACCTTTGCAATTTAAAAGTCCTCCACCTTCTCCTAGAAGAGCACCACCGCCTGTGCACTGTAAAAGTCCTCCACCACCTCGTTCTAGAAGATCGGCTCCTCCGCAACATAAAAGGGCTCATCTGCCACCACCTCCTTCTATACGCTTTTAACTTTCAAGTTGATTTTCTATATGCTGTTCATATATATGTTGTGACAGTGTTCATGTATCCTAGTTATAAATTTGTGTGTGAACATCATAATTGAGTTTGTTGAACTTTTATGGATGTGTGGATGTAAAACTTTTATAAAAGTTTAGTTGATTCTGTTCTTAATTTATTATTCTCTAAAAATATCTAAAGTATAGTACATTTAGAAAAGAGGTGATTTTAATAGTAAATTAGACAATAAACTATTTTAGGGAACTTATAAAAAAAGTAGTATTTAAAAATGTTGCATGAATGAAAAAAAGAAATGTTGCAAGAAAAAGTTATTTAATCAGGGGCACATGTAAGAAAAATGATTTTAATAGAGCAGTTACATAAAGAGAAAAAATATTCATGCAAGACACATTTGTTATATAAAGTTAAATTATTTTGAGGACTACAAGAAAAAATATTTAACTAGAATATGAAACATTATTCAATTGAGGCAATTCTCTTAAAAATATAAGATTAAAAAACAAAAAAACAAAAAAAGATGGAGCGAAATGCACCTAATAATCAAAACAAAAATATTTTGTGAATATTATGAATATAAGCGAAACATATTTGGGAGGGAAAAAATTTAGTGGTCAAACAGGTAGAAAATTTAATTAGGTTGCGTATATGAGAAAATATAGTTAAAAGGGTCGCATGTAACAAAATGTTTAAGTTCACATTTCTTATTTGTTTAAGGTGGGTCACGCAGTGCTCCAATCAATTCAGGCTTGGCTATTCAAATGTCTTCATGAGTGAACTCAAGTTGATTGATGACTTCCTGTCGATCTTGGTTGATGAGTCTTCTTTTACTTGATATTGGTTGAATTGGTCAATTTGTCCATGCTCAAGTTGCCTCACTACAACAAAAAAGTCATTTGTGACGACATTATTTGTGACAACATATGTCGTTGTAAATATTTCATTATTTGTGACGACATGTCATCGTAATTGATCCCCATTAAATAAATTAAGCATGTATAAGTTCAATGTTGTCGCAAATAATTAAGGCGTGCAATTTCCAATGGTGCAGATTTTTGCCGCCATAGGGAATCCATTTTTTACGACGACAAATCTTATTATTTGCGATGACATGTGTCGTCGCAAATAATATCACTTTATTTGCGTCGATGTTTTCTCTTTGTCGTCGCAAATAAGCTATAACATTTGACCAAGAACAAACGCAGTGAAATGATTATTTGCGACGACAATATGTCGTCGCAAATAATTTCAGATGTGGGGTATTTGCGACGACATTTTAAATTTATTTGTCGTCGCAAATAAGTCTGATCTATTATAACATAACTTCTTCCTCTTCATTTTCCCCCGATTTCAGTCTCTCTCTCTCTCTTGCTAACTCTCTCCGCCTCTCACCACCGCCGCTGCCCGCCGTCTTCTCTCTCTTCCATTCTCTCTCTCCCCTTTTCTCTCTTCCCTTCTCTCTCTCTCTCTCTCTCTCTCTCTCTCTCTCTCTCTCTTCCGATCTCCTCTTTCTTGTTCCCATCTCCGGCCGCCGCTCCCGCCGCCCCGCCCCCGCCGCCTTGCCTCCACCCCCCCCCTGCCACCCCCGAATTTGAGGTTTTTTTTGTCCTTTTTGTGTTGTAAAATTTTTGTTTTGTTTGGTTACTTGCTTTGATTCAAAGAATGTTAGGGATTTTTAGGGATTTTTGTTAGGGATTGTTGTTACTTGCCGAGTAAATGGAAGAAGAAAATAGAAAATAGAAAATGTTATGGAATTTTGTTCGAGTTTAGTCATTTTTTATGGTTATGAGAATTTAATTAATCAAGAATTGTGTCTATATGTTACTCTAGATATTAATAAAATGTTAATTTTGGTGTTTAAAAATTATGTTAGATGTTTTGTTTTGATGTAGGCGTTTGATTTTTCACCTCCGTCACTGTTTGCACGGTTCTCCCGACATAATCCTGCAATTTTCAGCCCCTGTTTAGTGGGTTTGAACTATGTAAGTTTTTTATATTTATTTAGTTTAAAATTATTGTAGTTTTTGGTTGTATGAATTCAGGATTATGATGAGAATATTTGAATTATGATTTTCTTATATTGTTGAAATTTAGTATATGTTTATGATTTTTGTTCTGGGTGGCACATCTTGTAGCTATGGTGTGCCGAAATCTTTTAAAGCTATTTTTCTGTAGGTTTTGATTTTTGGATCATATGAAAAATAAGTCGTTATGCTGCCAAAATTTAGTTAGGAAACGAGAATTTTAATAAGTTCATTAATTGTGTTAATAAAGAGTAAATTTTTTTTTAATTAAATACATTAATAAATTGTTACGTCTATTGTTGTTTATAGTTGAAATGCTGATTGACAAAAGTTAAATTTATTTGAGGAACCGAGTGTCGGATGAATATTGGAATGGGTTATCTGCTTTTATTGAGGTCGCCAAAAATTATGCAACTTCAATTAGCCATATCAGCTGTCCTTGTGTGAAATGTAGAAACCATGAAATGCATCTAGTAGAAACTGTGAGAGCGCGTATACATCGATTTGGTTTTCATCCATTTTATAGTACATGGATTCACCATGGTAAAGTAGAAGCGGTTTCAGGTGTCGACTCATTAGTTAATCAACCAGTAGATGAGATGTTTGCAGTCTTAGAAGACGTTGCTGGGATTAATGATGACCGTGAAATGTTGGATGAGACGCATGTGGATCTAGAAGAGGCACAATATGCTGAATCATGGGTCTGATGATGCTTGGTTATGGGTCTAGAACAAATTAATATATACATGAATAAATTAATCTAATTAATTTATTTACCTAGCAAACTATTAAGTCGATAACTTGAGTTCTTCGACGATGAACAATCCTTACCCCAAGCTTTCTTGGAAAATCTAAATATTTTTCATCTTGTCCTTGATACCTGTAAAATCTAGAGTGTGGGCTCTAATTTTAGAACTATAGGATTGATCACTCGCTAATTTTTTCTTCCACCAATATCAACACATGTATGATGTGGAACTGAGAATGAAAGAACTTTTCTTCTCTTTTTGTCTCATATTACACAGTTGCCACTAGAATGTTACACACTGTCTAACAAAATGTTCCACGTCAATCACATAAGGGAAGGGAGAAAAATTATGTTCTCCAATTTTCTATTGTCTCCTATTTATAGAACCCTAGGAGTTTGATTTAAGAGGATGGTCAAGATGTACATATAACTGCAGAATCAAGAAAAGATAATCCCTATCTTCTAATTCAAGATTCAAATCAAGATCAGGAGCTGAATTAGATATAAACTATCTACCACAACTATTTATTTAATTTCAAATAGTAAATGGTAGAGAAAAAGCTATGAAAATACTTATTTTGAAAAGGAGGGATAAAAAGGGGCTATCTCATAATGTAATCTATAGATAAGAAATATCATGTATAGGAGAACCTATAAATAAAGGTTAAACTACTCATTTAGGGACTACGCATAATCCTCTACCCTAGAAGAAATCTTGTACTCTTTAAGATTTAGTGCATCCATAAGTGGACGTTGGCACTAATATTCTATCGAACCACTATAAGTTTTCGTGTTATTATATTTTCTGCATTAATTTTCATATCAATTCGTGAGTGTCATTACATGAGTGTTCCTGGAGAGAGTAAATTCAGAGTTGACAAATTTTTACCGTCAATAATTGACACTAGAAGGAGGATCTTAAGACTAGAAATGGAAGAATCCGGTAATAATTGATCAATGGTAAACTAAATAACTAACTAGAAATCGAGTTTTCACCGAACCTTACTAGCGATTCCGTCAATGATTCATTTGGCTTTTGGTAAACCATCTTCGGCTTTTTCTTAGACGAGATGCCCTTATTTACCAGAATGAATTAGAAGGAGAAGACTTCCTTCAATTCATCCTAGTTGGAGATAGAGTTTGGCTTCGAGGTCCTAAACCATCGGCAAGCTTAATCTTTCAAATGATTAGGGAAAGCTCGGCATATGATTTCTTCAGAATGGCCTTGCAATAGGATATGTCCTATGTACAACTTTGAATGGTCGTCGGGATCTCCCTTTCCATTATATGGAGGGATCGACGGTGCTTTATATTTCTCTGGAAGGGCAGCTTCATGATATCTACGGTGAAGTGATGATCATGACCCCCTCTATGAGTTGCCCTAAATATTTTTGTAGGTCACTCACCTTGCTTTTTAAATTTTTCTTTAGATCAGCAGCATCACCTATTAGCTTCTCATCCAAATATACCATGCACTTCATAATCTCTTTAGCCTTAGCCATTGAAATTGTAGAGTCGACACATTTTGAGGCTTCAACTCTTCTAGCATTAAGTCTGTTTCTTAAATCTTCGCCCTTTTGTGGTGAACCCGAGTCTTCCTAGGCATCATAACCCTAGTTTCCTCGAGGTGGCACCCTTGGAGGCAGTCCTTGTCCATTAGTAGTAGCTTTCTTTTCCTGAGCTCGTCTCCTGGCAGTCATTTTCCTACTTCCCAATGATTTTGACTGTCGGGGCCTCGGGTTATTTTTCCTTGTGTTTTTGCTCTCTCCAATCCCTTCTGAGACACCATGCTGGTCACCATTATTCTGGTTCCCGGCAGCGGCTGCATTTAGTGGTCTTTCTGGTGTTAGTTTTTGAAACGATTTTTTATGCAGAAGCATGCGTCTAACGAATCATGTATAAAAAAAAATTTCATAACATTTAAACACTATAGAATATATAAATTTATACGCAAATAAATTTATCTACTTAATTTATTTTCCTAGCGAACGATTAAATCGATAACTTGAGTTCTTTGACCATGAACAATCCTATCTCCTAGCTTTCTAGGAAAATTTGAATCTTCCTCATCTAGTCCTTGAAACCCGCAAGATCTAGAGTGTAGCCTCTAATTTTAGAATTATAGGATTGATCAATAGCTAATTTTCTCTTCCACTAATATCAACACATGTATGAGTTGGAACTGGGAACGGAATGACTTTTCTTCTCTTTCTCTCTCAGGTTACACGGCTGCCACTATAATGTTACATGCTATTTAACTGAATGTTACACACCCGTAACAGCTATGTTACACGCCTATTACATAGGAGAACGAAGAAAAAGTATGTTCTCCAATTTTCTATTGTCTCCTATTTGTAGAATCCTAAGAGGACGCCTTTGCTTTGACTTGAAGGCAAAAATAGATAATTGGTTACCAATTTATTTTAAATCTCATTTCAAATATTATTTCCCATTTAATTTTAGAAACAAAATTCACTCCATTCCTTATCTACTTTGGCTGACCACACCACAAGGATATCTCCCTATGGTTGGCGTAAATATCAGGCAAGAGGAGGAAATAAATACCTCTTTTTATCCAGTTTCTAATTTTAGCTTAAATTCAAATCTAAATAAAGTCAAATTTAATTTCCTTCTAAATTTGATTAGAAAACTTGTCAAACAAGCAAATCGGGAAACTTGGAGAGTAAGCAACTAAATCCCAGAGGGATTCTCACTATGCTACATGTCCCCTGAACTTCCTTATACCTGGGCGTGTGGCCTCTTATAGTCCTACCACAATGTGTTCCAAAATTAATTTAATTAAAAAATCACATTATTTATTTCAAGTGATATTAAATCCTAATAATTCACCTTGTCTTGCAAATATAACAAGGATGACGCGGGGATTCGTGAACATATAATTATGTGCTACAAGATTAATAATGCATTAAACTTTTTAATTAATTCATTAATACTTTTAACTGCAAAAGTTACTCCATTAAAAATATGGAATCGACTTTCGAAATTACATACATAATTTAGTTCTAAGAACTTAAAGTATCCATTTGATATAGTCAGTACAAATAGATCAATCCTCCATAAATAATTCATAATTAGAGCTAAGTGAAATCCGTTAACCCCCTTAATTATGTTTTTATCCTTGACTACCATAGATTCTCTAATGGAAAGCAATTCATAAAGCAAATTCACGAACCGCAGCTCATACTAGGACAAGTACCGAATCAACTTTCAAGAGAGTTATTTATCTATTTATTTCTAAAGAAGGTATGGATTCTATCTTGTACATTAACATTCTCAGCTACTCACTTCATCATGTCTTTATGATACAAGAAATAGGATTTAGAATCTCAAAATCCGTACTGAATAAGTCAAAGGAGACAAATCCATAAGTAGGAGTTTGCTAATAACTAAGGATTAAGATCATTCTATATATAACCATCGATAGACTCAATTCGAATTTCTATACTTAACGAAAATTATCAAAAATTCAAATCGTGCCATTGTACAATAGTGCAAATAACACCGTTCTATTACGTTATGGACATGTCACAGTTCCACATAATCACATTATGTGTAATACAGTGATCCAACATCCCTTCATATTAATAGTGCAGATAACACTGTTCCATTCTTAATGAGAATAATATGCACTTGTATTGTTTTAATTAAAGAATTTGGAGCTTTAATTAAATTCATTACAAATACATTTTGATTATTATTCTTAAATATTATCCCAACAGGTGCAGCATCCTCAAGAGGAGGTATTAAATTTCTCCCATTAATTACTCTATAATGGCCACCAAGTGTCGGACCATATCAGTTAGAGAATTTAACTGCGCTTGCATATCTGTACTCGGTCTGGCTTAGGCAAGTTTGGGGCTAGAATTTCCTCATTCCCAACTACGGGTTTCTTCTCCAGATTGGGTTGATTCTCACCCCTTCTCCATTGGCCTAATTGGCTTGATTTATGGTGTTATTTTCACTTTTGCTGCCTTGATTCGCAGCGTTGCTTCTTGTTCTTCTTGGAAGCATGGCTTCAGGTCGATTTTCTCATCGGAATTTTTCACGGAAACTAGAGATTTTGGGTTTGATCCCCAGCAAAATCACTAATTGTTGATGTTGAAAATTCGTCAACAAGAATATAATGAATTTCTTAACGATTTGTAAGAATTTAATGATCTTTAAGACAATTAAAAGCAAAATTAAAGTAAGAACACGCAAATTATGTGTTTGTCATTGGTATTACCCCTAGTTGTAATTTTGGTTCACGAAATACTAACAAACCATCAATAAAAACAACAGATCATCAATAAAAACTAAGTTAGACAATGATTTGGATGAAACTGTCATCTAATCCTCTATATATGCATTTTAAAAACACGGAAATGTGTATGGCGCATTTTTGTGTATGATATTAGTTGTTGGTTTTCAAGAAACTGTTGCCGGATATTTGTTGTCTAATCGAAAACATGTACTAATAATGGAAGAGCATTACTATGTCATAATTATTTCAACGCGTGCACTCATTTTCTTTCTTTTTCCTTCTGCTTATTAAACTGTCACTTTCTAAGTTTTGGGGGCCACATTTGATCGCATGTTCCAAGTGAGGGCGACATGTGTGGAGTTCCAGCTAATGAATGATCAACTTTGCTTTTGATTCTTTTTATCTTTGCATTTTTAATCAGGAAATTTAAAGCAAGCTGCTTCCTTTAAAGGAAATTTAGCCTTTTCCTTTCATGAGTGGAGTTCCAGCTAATGAATAATCAACTTTGCTTTTGATTCTTTTTATCTTTGCATTTTTAATCAGGAAATTTAAAGGAAGCTGCTTCCTTTAAAGGAAATTTAGCCTTTTCCCTTCATGAGTGGAGTTCCAGCTAATGAATTAATGTGCGTGCATGAGGGTGCGTAGACTTTGAATAATGTTAAGGTCTGCAAGATATCGTCAAACAAGCAAACGAAAAGAAATAACTAAATAATCATCAATTCTCAAACAACGCGGACTAATTACTACTATATTCTCATTTTTGTGTTTGCAAAAGAAAACAGAAAGACACGACCACGATTGAAAAATGAAACTCTATTATGCCATTCGTTTCATAATGCTAATTGCCCTCTTTGCAGCAAATATTTTTGGAGTGCATAAGCATTTGGTCAAGGCAGGTGGGCATCATTTTCATCTATTTATATAATATATCACATACAAGCACATTCTATACTTTTTTATACAGTGACAATAGAACTTGAGTTGTAAAAAAAACAATACTAAACTTAAAAGCACATTCTATACTTTTTTTTCCTCTCAGCATTTAAATCCCTATTACCATATGTGATTTGATTCTAGCCATTGTAGATGAGTTACCTTCTCAGCTCTTTCAAGGTTAATTTTCTAACCTTTGCATCCAACAACCATTTACTTTGTTGGTAAGATTCATTGGCGGAGCTAGAACCTTATATTTTTTTTCGGGGGTTAAATTAAATTAAAAAATTGAACTAAAGTATACGTTCATTATCTATTTGAATTGTTCATTTTTTTTCCTAAATAAATTAGGCTTTTAATGAAGTTCAATATTAATATTTAACATTTAGATTTCAAAATTTATGAATTTATACACTAGTATAGTCGATTTTTGATTTATCAGAGATTGAAATTTTAAATAAGTGTAGTTAAAAAGTCAAATCTTAAGGTATAATTGATTTTTTTTTTCAAAAAAAAAAATACCATGTAAATGTTGTAATTAATACATGTCGACCTATTCATGTAAATGTTGTAATTAATATACCGTGTAATTAATATATGGGTCTGGTTGAGGCATGTTTAGGGCTGGATCTTCCTCGTTCCTAATTGTGGGTTGATTCTCACCCCTTCTCCATTGGCCTGATTGACTTGATTCACGGTGTTATCTTCAATTTGGTTGCCTTGATTCACAGCCTTGCTTCTTGTTCTTCTTGGAGGCATAGCTTCAGCTCTATTTTCTCACTAGAATTTTTCACGCAAACCACAAATTTTGGGTTTGGTCTCTAGCAGAGTCGCCAATTGTTGATAGTGAAAATTCATCAATAGCATTATAACGAATTTCTTAACGGTTTGTACGAATTTAATGATCTTTAAAATATTAAAAGCAAAATTAAAGCAAGAAAAAACAAAATTTATAGTAGTTCACCCTCGATTTGAGAGCTATGTCCCCTATGAGAAGAAGAGAAATTTCACTATTTTTGGAGAAATTACACTCACGAATGCTCCATATCACACTTAGGGATTTTCTGACCAATAATCCCTTATTTATATCTTAGGTCGCCGCCCCTGCTTGTTTCCTTACTCAAATTCGGGAATATTTTACTTATTTTTAGGATAATTTTCTAAAAGATAGATATTACAATCAGTTAGGACAAATTCCCAATTTCAATTTCATTTATTTAAATTACAAGTAGTAAATCTTGAAAAGAATCCTCTAGATCTTTATCTTTACGTTGCCTAGACTTTGTTGATGCTTTCTTTAACCACTTCGCTATTGCCTGTAAATGCAATCGACCTCATGTCTCCTTCTCAAGATGGTCGACCTCTTACTTATAACAGATGCCACCTTGAAGCAGTCGATTCTTAATAAAGCTATTTGCTGACGTGACTCATAAGGTTAAGTTGCACTTGATCATTTAATGCTCTTCTTCATGCCCTGCGAGACCCATTCAAGATCTCATTTAAGATTATATGTTTTACCCTACAACAGAATACATGAAAGAATTAATTGGATATTATGTCAAATTATGTATTTGTCATTGGTATTACTCCGAAGTTGTAATTTTGGTTTACGAAATACTAACAAACCATCTATAAAAGAACAAATTATCAATAAAAACTAAGTTAGACAATTATATATAGCAAACTGTCATCTAATCCTCTACATATGCATTTTCAAAACACGGAAATGTGTATGACGCATTTTTGTGTATGATATTAGTTGTCGGTTTTCAAGAAAATGTTGGTGGATATTCGTTGTCTAAGCGTAAACATGTACTAATGGAAAAGCATTATTATGTCATAATTATTTCAACACGTCCACTCATTGTCTTTGTTTTTTCTTTTTGTTGAAATTATTAACAAGTAGAAGGAGCAAACTGGAAAGTTTTCAAAGTTTGAGGTAGTAAACTGTCACTTTCTAAGGTTGGGGGCCACATTTGATCACATGTTCCAAGTGAGGGCGACATGTGACAATAATCAAAAGTACACATATTCAACAGACGTGGTCAACTTTGCTTTTGATCCTTTTTATCTTTGGATTTTTAATCAGGAAATTTAGAGGAAGCTGCGTCTTTTGGATGTTAAGTTTTAATTTCCATATAGACCGAGTCGCAACGTTGGACTAATCACTACTATCTTCTCATTTGCAAAAGAAAACAGAAAGACATGAGCACGATTGAAAGATGAAACTCTATTCTGCCATTGGTTTCCTAATGCTAATTGCCCTCTTTGCAGCAAATATTTTTGGAGTGCATAATCATTTGGTCAAGGCAGGTGGGCATCATTTTCATCATTTTCTTTATTTTCAAGTATATTGTTTGATATGATTGAAAACCATTATTTTTTGGATCGAGTTCTTAATTTCTCTGTGAGATAAATGACTGATTTCTATAATTTTTGCCCCTGAAGTGTTGAATAAGTGGCCCAGCTAAATTGGGTTTGAAATCTCAGTCTACGAGAGTTTGAAAAATTTAGTTTGTGAATCATTATAATTTGAATTTGGCAGACGTGGTCTATCCGGTAACACGAAATTTGAGAGCCAAGCCAAGTCCTCCACCTTCTCCTAGAAGAGCACCACCTTTGCAATTTAAAATTCCTCCACCTTCTCCTAGAAGAGCACCACCGCCTGTGCACTGCAAAAGTCCTCCACCACCTCGTTCTAGAAGATCGCCACCAACGCAACATAAAAGGGCTCATCTGCCACCACCTCCTTCTATACGCTTTTAACTTTCAAGTTGATACATGATATAAGTTCTAGACGACATGCTAGTTTCTGAAACGATTCTCACCCCTTCTCCATTGGCCTGATTGGCTTGATTTACGGTGTTATTTTTAATTTTGTTGCCTTAATTCGTAGTGTTGCTTCTTGTTCTTCTTAGAGGCATGGCTTTAGATCAATTTTCTTACCGGAATTTTTCACGCACATCAGAAATTTTGGGTTCGGTTCCTAGCGGAGTCACCAATTGTTGACGGTGAAAATCATCACTAGGATTATACTGAATTTCTTAATGTTTTGTACAAATTTAGTGATCTTTACGACAATGAAAAGCAAAATTAAAGCAAGAATACGCAAAATTTATAGCAGTTCATCCTCAATTTGAGAGATGCATGCACTGTGTAGAAGAGAGAAATTTCACTATTTTCAGAGGAATTACACTCACTATTGCTCAATATGCGACTTAGGGATTTTCTGAACTATAATCCCTTATTTAAATCTTAGGTCACTGCCCCTACTTGTTTCCTTATTCAAACTCGGGGATATTTTCCTTATCTTTTGGTATAGTTTCTTAAAAGATAGAGACTACAATTAATTAGGACAAATTCCCTATTTGAATTTCATTTATTTAAATTACAAGTAGTAAATCTTAGAAAAAATCCTTCAGACATTATCTTTACTTAGCCTCGATTGTACATGCTTTCTTTAACCTCTTTGCTATTGCTTGTAAATGCGGTCGACCTCAGGTCATGTTCTTACAATAGTTAACCTCTTACTTATAACAGATGCTTCCTCGCTGCAGTCGACTCTTAATAAAGCTATTTATTGGCGTGACTCTTAAGGTTGAGTTGTATTTAATCATTTAATGCTCTTCTTTATGGCCTGCAAGCCCTATTTAGGGTTCGGTGTTTCACCCTACAACTGAATACATGGAAGAATTAATCGGATATTATGTCAAATTGTGTGTTTGTCATTAGTATTACCCCTAAGTTGTAATTTTCGTTTACGAAATACTAACAAACCATCAATAAAAACAACAAATCATCAATAAAAGCTAAGACAAAGATTTAGAAGAAACTGTCATCTAATCCTCTATATATGCATTTTCAAAACACGGAAATGTGTATGTTGCATTTTTGTGTATGATATTAGTTGTCCGTTTTCAAGAAACTGCTGGCGGATATTCGTTGTCTAAGCGTAAACATGCACAAATGTAAGAGCATTACTATGTCATAATTATTTCAACGTGTGCACTCATTTTCTTTCTTTTTTCCTTTTGCTTAAAATTATTAACAAGTAGAAGGAGCAAACTCGAAAGTTTTCAAAGTTTGAGGTAGTAAACTGTCACTTTCTAAGGTTTGGGGGCCACATTTGATCACATATTTAACCGACGCGGTAAACTTTTCTCTCGATTCTTTTTATCTTTGGATTTTTAATCAGGAAATTTAAAGGAAGCTGCTTCTTTTGGATGGTAAGTTTTAATTTCCATATCGACCAAGTCGCAAGGTTAGCGTTTTCCTTTCATGAGTAGACATCTAGCTAATGAATTAATGTGCGGGCATGAGGGTGCGTAGAATTTGAATAATGTTAATGTCTGCAAGATATTGTCAAACAAGCAAACGAAAAGAAATAACTAAAAAATCATCAATTCTCAAATAACGCGGACTAATTACTACTATATTCTCATTTTTGTGTATAATTGTTGACGGACTATCTTCTCATTTTTGTGTCTATATAATGTTTGCGAATGAAAACAGAAAGACATGTGCAGGATTAAAAAATGAAACTCTATTCTGCCATTCGTTTCATAATGCTAATTGCGCTCTTTGCAGCAAATATTTTTGGAGTGCATAATCATTTGGTCAAGGCAGGTGGGTATCATTTTCCTGCTTTAAAAAGTAATGTACTTATATAATATATCCGCATCTATGCATGATCTACATGATAAGGCGTCTGATCAAGTATATTGTTTTATATGATTGAAACCATTATGTTTTGGATTAAGTGTATTGCATGATAAGGCGTTTGACCTGCATTCAATGTCTTTTCTACGTTGTCCGAGGCTTCGATAGGAGATGCAGATCTGTTCTTTTCTTCCAGAATTGATAGAAAATAAATTTTCTTGTTTGAAGCAATTAACCTACCATTTCAGTTGCCCTATTTCCCATGATGCAAATCAAATTGAAATGATCTTGCTATTAAGCTCTTTTTTAATGGAAAATTTTGTTAAGAATCGAGTGCTTTTTTTTTATTCTCCAACATTTTCTGGCTTCACGTTCTATTTGAATTTAAGACTACATTTTACTTTTATCTGAGGAGTATAGGATCGGTAAGGGTTTTCCTAAGAATTGTGGGGGTTTCTTGCTGGGTTTTAATTTTCAAATGTGGGATTGTAGGTTGACAACTTATTTGTTTGCCGTTGTAGAGAAATTCTATGAAATGAAAGGACGAAATTAATATATAGTAGCAAATCATTAGATATAAAAGGGTGTTTTGTAGTTTTCCTTTATTTATTTATTTTTAAAGAAAGTGTTGTTTTTTTAAACGTAAAATTTGAAAGGTGATAGAATTATTGTTTGTCTTTCCTAGCATAGAACTAAAATCATGGAAACGTATACATGTACAATATTTTGTCCTTTTCTCTGGAAAAATTTAGTTTGTGATTATTAGTAATCAATTGTCGCCTAAACGTTGTTTTTATAATTTGAATTGGGCAGACGTGGACTATCCGGTAACACGAAATTTGAGAGACGAGCGAAGTCCTCCACCTGCTCCTAAAATAAATCTTCAACATCACCATTGGGCTTATCTGCCACCACCTCCTTCTATACACTCTTAACTTTCAACCAAATGGTCTACGTGGACAATGGTCAAATGAAGGGGCTTGATACTTGATATATATGTTGTGACATTGTTCTTATATGCTAGTTATAAATTTGTGTATGAACATCATAATTGAGTTTGTTGAACTTTTATGGATATGTGGATGTAAAAATTTAATAAAAGTTTAGTTAAATCTGTTCTTAATTTATTATTCTCAAAAAAATATCTAAAGTATAATAGATTTAAAAAGAGATTTGACTGCGGAAGCTTAATAGCGTTAATGATGGGATTGACTGATGTGGAGCGCCATTAGAATTTCATGATTCAACCCCATAATAACGCTCAAACAGCGAATAAAAAAGTAGATAAACCAATTCTCAAGTTGGAGGGGATTAGGTGAGAGTAAGACATATCAGAACATAATTTAGCAGCAACTTGAGTCAGCATTACTATTTTTAATCAAATCTCAAGGTATGATTGAGTCTTGAGTCAAATCTCAAGGTATAATTGATTTTTCTTTTTTTTTTTTTAAATACCCTGTAAATGTTGTAATTAAAATATGTCGAACAATTCCTAGAGTAACTAATTATCCTATTTGTAGGAAACACCCCTTCCTGTTGAAAGACCTTTCTTTATAAGACCACAATTGGTGTTTGTTTGTTACAACAGAAATGCCTATTTATAACATCTTGAATTTAAAAATGCCCACAAATTAATTTTTTAATCTATTTTTAATCAATCGTACAGATAATCTAAACACGATAGTTAAAGCTTATATAATTATGGTGATGCATGGACATTCACATAACAAGTAAAGCGATATTCACCAAAGAAAAAATGGCTTCGTCTCCTGTCTTCCGCTCTTTCTTGCTGATGATGCTTCTCATCGGCACCATTTTTATCCTCCCATCGAGTTCGAATGCGCTCAGTGCAGGTTTGTAATGCAATTATATGGTCGCACTGGTCTTTAATTTCTATAAATCTTCGGATAATTTCACATTACTGGAGAATAGAATATGATAAATGAGATTATGATCTGATGTTGTTTATAAATTTGACATATTGGTGGTGGCCTTAAGGTTCCACGTATGGAGCAAACTTCATAGGCAATGACAATTACGCTACCAAGGTTTAGCTAACTTTGACATATTGGTGGGGATGACCGTTAGAGTGAAGGAAAGCATACTTACCAAGGACTTCGACATGTGGACTTGCCACTTATAGACACAACGATTTAACTTCCTCCTGTGATATTCAACAGAGACATATATATACATATTATGCTTGTACATAGAAGACCTTACTAAGGGAGCATTCAACAGAATTTAACTCCAAATGGGCAGTGTATGCATGTTATTAGCCCAGAAGCAAGAATGGCATAATAATAACACCATTTTTATATCAACTTAAGCAAAACATAAGAATAGAAAACTTCATTAAACCTGAGGCAAATGACGACTAGCTTCCGTTTCTTGTTCCGGTCCAACAACGGAGACGCTGCCCTGCCCTTCTCCTGCCGTGGAAGGACTTCAGCCAACAGTCTAACCAATCTTCTCTAAAATTTAGAGTCAAACAATAGCTAACAAAGTAATAAACTACCAACATAGCTTCAAAAAGAATACTCCTATAAGTACAAATAAATCAATCAACTGATAATCAAATCCAGAATTCATTCCCTTTCAGCTTTACCTTGGAGGAAATCATCTCGGCCGTGGCAATCTTAGCAAGCTTAACCTTGAAAGAAGGATCAAGATCCTTCTTGTCCAACGCCCGAACTCCAAATGCCATTACACCTTCAGCTTGTGATTTAAGTCATTTAAAAAAATTGAAATTAAACATAACAAAACATTAATACATAAATTATTTGAAAAATGAATACAAAACTCCCCATTCTTTTCACAACTTGAGTTAGAGAACTTGAATTGAAGAGTGAATTTATTTGAGAGAAAACACTATAGCATAAAAGTTGAATTTGAATTTTTACAAGAGAAAACACTGTAGCAAAGAGTTTGAGTTGTGATTTGAGTTGTACAAAGAACGGGGATTCTTGGAACAAGCATTAGACTAAAAAGCAAGAGGATACCCACCACAAATTGTAAAAAATCGCAAAGCTTCATTAATTATCCAGAACTTTATTACAATGACGAGCTCATTGATACATATATTAAACTAACATAGCAACAAGCAATGTGGAGAGATTAGAAGATAGAATCCATAGCAAACAAAATAAGAGAAAAGTCCTATATTTCCTCTCCATTTTCCTCACTTAAATTAATTACCTTTCTTTCCATTCAATTTTCTTTCCTTCTTAACAAACACAGCCAAGGTATATTTCAGTGAACACAAAATGAACCCAGAAAGCTTACAAGATAAATCACTCATAATTGAAGAAACCCAATAACTATCAATTAAAACTTCAACCCTTAGGAAAACCGAGTCCAATTCAACTATTTGGATTACATAAAGCGTTGTGTCACATTTTGGGCAAATCTTAAGAAATACAAAATGCACAACAATACCCTTCCATAATCTCCAGTTCCATCCATTTTCCGAGCAACAAAGCAAGAAATTAACCCTTTTTTTTTTTGGGTAAAGAGCCGGAAATAAACTTACAATCTGGACATCCTGGTCGTCGAGCGAAATTGGCGGCGAGTCCGGAAGCCGAACTTCTCTCGACTGCACTTGAGCTCGATCGGAGGGTTTCAGAGGCTACAATACCCACGCAAAGGGGGAAAACAACATCAATCACCGACAACAGAAATCACTCTTCGTAAAAGTTAAGAAAATACACCTTTTCCTTCATTTTCTCGGCAACCAAATGGGGACATACCGGATAGGATAGGAGGGACTGGAAGGCGGGTAGAGAGATTCGAACGGCGTGCAGAAGCTCGACTCTCTGCGCCGGCGTCGGAGGCGAAGGGCTGAGAATCGCCGATTCAATAATGGAAAGAAGCTCCTTTGTGGAGACCATAGCTGAAAGATTCTCGCACTGATTCGACTATCAATTTTTTCACTGTCTAATCATTCTGCTATGTACAGTAATATATATTTAAATATATATACAATAAACCAGTTAAAATTTTATTAACTTATATATATACATATTATAACTATGTTAAAACGTTATTATATATAGCCAAAAAATTATTTAATAACGTTTTTTCAAAAAACGTTATAATTAACCGTTATAAAAGGCATGTTTCATTGTAGTGTATACAATTAAGTCTTATGAATGTAAAGTTTCAATCTAGTTTCCCTAAGAAAAAAATTATTTTAAAGCTTTTCACGTGTGTGTGTTATTATTATTATTATCTAACTCCTATGACTCGATAGAAGTATGTTATATTTTTTAAAAAATATATTCATAAGTTTACAAGTCAAGTCTGGTATGTTTAATTTAAATTTTCATATATTTAACTAAGTAAATTAACAGTTCAAGAAATCGGGTCATTATAGCTATATGTTTACAAATTTCCTTGGAAATTAGATTGGTGTTCTGCAAAGATATATTGTGAGCTTTGGGTGGAAAAAGACCCAAGTCATGGGTTGTAGCTGGTATGATGGTGTTGAAACTCCATTGGGTCAATCAACGATGTTCCGCAGTTGTGGATGTAAGTGGCTTTCTTGAAAAACTATAAATGGAGTTTGCACACTTCTTTCCTCTCTCCTTAATTATTCTATACATCATTGCTTAATTTGATTGCTTAGGTCCGTTCATTTTGCTTATTCGAGTTTAGAATTCGAGTTTTGTTACAGTAAAAAACTCTCACAAACAATCACATCTAACTTTTTTGCTACAGTAAAAAGCTCTCACATAAAATCAAATCTCAACTCGAATTAAAAACTCGAATCAGCGAAGTGAACGGATCTTTAATTTAATTAATTTAAAACATTAGTAAAGTTGTTTTCAAAAACATTTAAAACTCAATTCACCTCCTCTTGGATGGTCGGTTTTGAACTAACAGTAATTGAAAGAAAGAAATTTGATTGAATAATTTTTTATTATATTTTTTGTGAGAATCTTGAATACAAAATTCTTTTGATATAGCTAGTTATTCATCTAGCTAGCGGTAATGATGGATTGACTGATGTGGAGCGCCATTAGAATTTCATGATTCAACCCCATGATAATGCTCAAACAGCGAATAAAAAAGTTGATAAGCCTATTCTCAAGTTGGAGGGGATTAGGTGAGAGTAAGACAAATCAGAACATAATTTAATTTTTTAATTAATTGAAGAAATAATCTAAACATCACGAAACACGAGCTAAGTCTACTTTTTACAAAATAACCAATTATATATTGTCGCATCACACACCAAGTACTTTGAATTGACCGTCCGAACGAGTTGTAAGTCTCTTATAAATTTAACATTTAATATAAAAATAAAATAAAGGAAAAAATTATTGACTTACGCTTAAAAAATATATAAGTTTAGATTTTTACTGCTCATTTTTTATTAGTACCTTTTATATAGTTATTTGATTAAAAAATATATTAAGGAAGAGTAAAAAATAAAAATCAAGACGCATATACATTTAAGGATATTTGTCAACATTTCTCTTTAGAAAAAAAATATAAAAAATTGTTGAACTTACCCTTGATAGTGTATGTGTATGGATTTTTACACCTTATTCTTAATTAGTACCCTCTTTTTAATATTATTATTTGACTGAAAAGGGTATTGATGAAGAGCAAAGCATAAAAATCAAGACCAATTAACTTTTTAGGGGTATTTTTCAAAAATAAGGGATACAAATCAAGATTAATGTACTTTTAAATAGCTAACAAAAGAACTAAGCTTAGCTTGCTTGCATAAATGGTAAGTGATATGCCCACAACTCAAGTATTGTGAAAAAAACAATACTAAACTTGAAAGCACAGTCTATACTTTTTTTTTCCCTCTCAGCATTTAAATCCCTATTACCATATGTGATTTGATTCTAGCCATTGTAGATGAGTTACCTTCTCAGCTCTTTCAAGGTTAATTTTCTAATCTTTGCATCCAACAACCATTTACTTTGTTGGTAAGATTCATTGGCGGAGCTAGAACCTTATATTTTTTTTCGGGGGTTAAATTATATTAAAAAATTGAACTAAAGTTTACGTTCATTATCTATTTGTATTGTTCATTTTTTTTCCTAAATAAATTAGGCTTTTAATGAAGTTCAATATTAATATTTAACATTTAGATTTCAAAATTTATGAATTTATACACTAGTATAGTCGATTTTTGATTTATCAGAGATTTAAATTTTAAATAAGTGTACTTAAAAAGTCAAATCTTAAGGTATAATTGAATTTTTTTTTTTTTTTAAAATACCATGTAAATGTTGTAATTAATATATGTCGAACTATTCATGTAAATGTTGTAACAAATATACCGTGTAATTAATATATGGGTCTGGCTGAGGCATGTTTAGGGCTGGATCTTCCTCGTTCCTAACTGCGGGTTGATTCTCACCCCTTCTCCATTGGTCTGATTGACTTGATTCACGATGTTATCTTCAGTTTGGTTGCCTTGACTCACAGCCTTGCTTCTTGTTCTTCTTAGAGGCATGGCTTCAGCTTTATTTTCTTACTAGAATTTTTCACGCAAACTAGAGATTTTGGGTTAAGTCTCTAGCAGAGTCGCCAATTGTTAATGGTTTCTCACTAGAATTTTTCACGCAAACCAGAAATTTTGGGTTCAGTCTCTAGCAGAGTCGCCAATTGTTGATGGTGAAAATTCATCAATAGCATTATAACAAATTTCTTAACGGTTTGTATGAATTTAATGATCTTTAAAATTATTAAAAGCAAAATTAAAGCAAGAAGAAACAAAATTTATAGTAGTTCACCCTTGATTTGAGAGCTATGTCCCCTATGGAAAGAAGAGAAATTTCACTATTTTCGGAGAAATTACACTCACGAATGCTCCAATCACACTTAGGGATTTTCTAACCAATAATCCCTTATTTATATCTTAGGTCACCGCCCCTGCTTGTTTCCTTACTCAAATTTAGGAATATTTTACTTATTTTCAGGATAATTTTCTAAAAGATAGAGATTACAATCAATTAGGACAGATTCCCAATTTCAATTTCATTTATTTAAATTACAAGTAGTAAATCTTGAAAAGAATCCTCTAGATCATTATCTTTACATTGCCTAGACTTTATAGATGCTTTCTTTAACCACTTCGCTATTGCCTGTAAATGCAGTCGACCTCATGTCCCCTTCTCAAAATGGTCGACCTCTTACTTATAACAGATGCCACCTTGAAGCAGTCGATTCTTAATAAAGCTATTTGCTGACGTGACTCATAAGGTTAAGCTGCACTTGATCATTTAATGCTCTTCTTCATGCCCTGCGAGACCCATTCAAGGTCTAATTTAAGATTCAATGTTTTACCCTACAACAGAATACATGAAAGAATTAATTGGATATTATGTCAAATTATGTATTTGTCATTGGTATTACTCCTAAGTTGTAATTTTGGTTTACGAAATACTAACAAACCATCTATATAAGAACAAATCATCAATAAAAACTAAGTTAGACGAAGATATATAGCAAACTGTCATCTAATCCTCTACATATGCATTTTCAAAACACGGAAATGTGTATGACGCATTTTTGTGTATGATATTAGTTGTCGGTTTTCAAGAAATTGTTGGCGGATATTCGTTGTCTAAGGCTTTGTTAATTTCACCGATTCGAATTTTCAGTTTTAGGTTTTTACAGTAAAAAACTCTCAGAAAATGTCACATCTAACTTTTTATGCTACAGTAAAGAGTTCTCAGAAAATATCACATCTCAGCTCGAATTAAAAACTCAAATTCGCGAAGTGAACAAGGTGTAAGCGTAAACATGTACTAATGGAAGAGCATTATTATGTCAATTATTTCAACACGTCCACTCATTTTCTTTGTTTTTCCTTTTTGTTGAAATTATTAACAAGTAGAAGGAGCAAACTCGAAAGTTTTCAAAGTTTGAGGTAGTAAACTGTCACTTTCTAAGGTTGGGGGCCACATTTGATCACATGTTCCAAGTGCGGGCGACATGTGACAATAATCAAAAGTACACATATTCAACAGACGTGGTCAACTTTGCTTTTGATCCTTTTTATCTTTGCATTTTTAATCAGGAAATTTAAAGGAAGCTGCTTCCTTTATAGAAAATTTAGCCTTTTCCTTTCATGAGTGGAGTTCCAGCTAATGAATTAATGTGCGTGCATGATGGTACGTAGACTTTGAATAATGTTAATGTCTGCAAGATATTGTCAACCAAGCAAACGAAAAGAAAAAACTAAATAATCATCAATTCTCAAACAACGCGGACTAATTACTGTTTAATTGTTGACGGACTATCTTCTCATTTTTGTGTCTATATAATGTTTGCGAATGAAAACAGAAAGACATGTGCAGGATTAAAAAATGAAACTCTATTCTGCCATTCGTTTCATAATGTTAATTGCGCTCTTTGCAGCAAATATTTTTGGAGTGCATAATCATTTGGTCAAGGCAGGTGGGTATCATTTTCCTGCTTTAAAAAGTAATGTACTTATATAATATATCCGCATCTATGCATGATCTACATGATAAGGCGTCTGATCAAGTATATTGTTTTATATGATTGAAACCATTATGTTTTGGATTAAGTGTATTGCATGATAAGGCGTTTGACCTGCATTCAATGTCTTTTCTACGTTGTCCGAGGCTTCGATAGGAGATGCAGATCTGTTCTTTTCTTCCAGAATTGATAGAAAATAAATTTTCTTGTTTGAAGCAATTAACCTACCATTTCAGTTGCCCTATTTCCCATGATGCAAATCAAATTGAAATGATCTTGCTATTAAGCTCTTTTTTAATGGAAAATTTTGTTAAGAATCGAGTGCTTTTTTTTTATTCTCCAACATTTTCTGGCTTCACGTTCTATTTGAATTTAAGACTACATTTTACTTTTATCTGAGGAGTATAGGATCGGTAAGGGTTTTCCTAAGAATTGTGGGGGTTTCTTGCTGGGTTTTAATTTTCAAATGTGGGATTGTAGGTTGACAACTTATTTGTTTGCCGTTGTAGAGAAATTCTATGAAATGAAAGGACGAAATTAATATATAGTAGCAAATCATTAGATATAAAAGGGTGTTTTGTAGTTTTCCTTTATTTATTTATTTTTAAAGAAAGTGTTGTTTTTTTAAACGTAAAATTTGAAAGGTGATAGAATTATTGTTTGTCTTTCCTAGCATAGAACTAAAATCATGGAAACGTATACATGTACAATATTTTGTCCTTTTCTCTGGAAAAATTTAGTTTGTGATTATTAGTAATCAATTGTCGCCTAAACGTTGTTTTTATAATTTGAATTGGGCAGACGTGGACTATCCGGTAACACGAAATTTGAGAGACGAGCGAAGTCCTCCACCTGCTCCTAAAATAAATCTTCAACATCACCATTGGGCTTATCTGCCACCACCTCCTTCTATACACTCTTAACTTTCAACCAAATGGTCTACGTGGACAATGGTCAAATGAAGGGGCTTGATACTTGATATATATGTTGTGACATTGTTCTTATATGCTAGTTATAAATTTGTGTATGAACATCATAATTGAGTTTGTTGAACTTTTATGGATATGTGGATGTAAAAATTTAATAAAAGTTTAGTTAAATCTGTTCTTAATTTATTATTCTCAAAAAAATATCTAAAGTATAATAGATTTAAAAAGAGATTTGACTGCGGAAGCTTAATAGCGTTAATGATGGGATTGACTGATGTGGAGCGCCATTAGAATTTCATGATTCAACCCCATAATAACGCTCAAACAGCGAATAAAAAAGTAGATAAACCAATTCTCAAGTTGGAGGGGATTAGGTGAGAGTAAGACATATCAGAACATAATTTAGCAGCAACTTGAGTCAGCATTACTATTTTTAATCAAATCTCAAGGTATGATTGAGTCTTGAGTCAAATCTCAAGGTATAATTGATTTTTCTTTTTTTTTTTTTAAATACCCTGTAAATGTTGTAATTAAAATATGTCGAACAATTCCTAGAGTAACTAATTATCCTATTTGTAGGAAACACCCCTTCCTGTTGAAAGACCTTTCTTTATAAGACCACAATTGGTGTTTGTTTGTTACAACAGAAATGCCTATTTATAACATCTTGAATTTAAAAATGCCCACAAATTAATTTTTTAATCTATTTTTAATCAATCGTACAGATAATCTAAACACGATAGTTAAAGCTTATATAATTATGGTGATGCATGGACATTCACATAACAAGTAAAGCGATATTCACCAAAGAAAAAATGGCTTCGTCTCCTGTCTTCCGCTCTTTCTTGCTGATGATGCTTCTCATCGGCACCATTTTTATCCTCCCATCGAGTTCGAATGCGCTCAGTGCAGGTTTGTAATGCAATTATATGGTCGCACTGGTCTTTAATTTCTATAAATCTTCGGATAATTTCACATTACTGGAGAATAGAATATGATAAATGAGATTATGATCTGATGTTGTTTATAAATTTGACATATTGGTGGTGGCCTTAAGGTTCCACGTATGGAGCAAACTTCATAGGCAATGACAATTACGCTACCAAGGTTTAGCTAACTTTGACATATTGGTGGGGATGACCGTTAGAGTGAAGGAAAGCATACTTACCAAGGACTTCGACATGTGGACTTGCCACTTATAGACACAACGATTTAACTTCCTCCTGTGATATTCAACAGAGACATATATATACATATTATGCTTGTACATAGAAGACCTTACTAAGGGAGCATTCAACAGAATTTAACTCCAAATGGGCAGTGTATGCATGTTATTAGCCCAGAAGCAAGAATGGCATAATAATAACACCATTTTTATATCAACTTAAGCAAAACATAAGAATAGAAAACTTCATTAAACCTGAGGCAAATGACGACTAGCTTCCGTTTCTTGTTCCGGTCCAACAACGGAGACGCTGCCCTGCCCTTCTCCTGCCGTGGAAGGACTTCAGCCAACAGTCTAACCAATCTTCTCTAAAATTTAGAGTCAAACAATAGCTAACAAAGTAATAAACTACCAACATAGCTTCAAAAAGAATACTCCTATAAGTACAAATAAATCAATCAACTGATAATCAAATCCAGAATTCATTCCCTTTCAGCTTTACCTTGGAGGAAATCATCTCGGCCGTGGCAATCTTAGCAAGCTTAACCTTGAAAGAAGGATCAAGATCCTTCTTGTCCAACGCCCGAACTCCAAATGCCATTACACCTTCAGCTTGTGATTTAAGTCATTTAAAAAAATTGAAATTAAACATAACAAAACATTAATACATAAATTATTTGAAAAATGAATACAAAACTCCCCATTCTTTTCACAACTTGAGTTAGAGAACTTGAATTGAAGAGTGAATTTATTTGAGAGAAAACACTATAGCATAAAAGTTGAATTTGAATTTTTACAAGAGAAAACACTGTAGCAAAGAGTTTGAGTTGTGATTTGAGTTGTACAAAGAACGGGGATTCTTGGAACAAGCATTAGACTAAAAAGCAAGAGGATACCCACCACAAATTGTAAAAAATCGCAAAGCTTCATTAATTATCCAGAACTTTATTACAATGACGAGCTCATTGATACATATATTAAACTAACATAGCAACAAGCAATGTGGAGAGATTAGAAGATAGAATCCATAGCAAACAAAATAAGAGAAAAGTCCTATATTTCCTCTCCATTTTCCTCACTTAAATTAATTACCTTTCTTTCCATTCAATTTTCTTTCCTTCTTAACAAACACAGCCAAGGTATATTTCAGTGAACACAAAATGAACCCAGAAAGCTTACAAGATAAATCACTCATAATTGAAGAAACCCAATAACTATCAATTAAAACTTCAACCCTTAGGAAAACCGAGTCCAATTCAACTATTTGGATTACATAAAGCGTTGTGTCACATTTTGGGCAAATCTTAAGAAATACAAAATGCACAACAATACCCTTCCATAATCTCCAGTTCCATCCATTTTCCGAGCAACAAAGCAAGAAATTAACCCTTTTTTTTTTGGGTAAAGAGCCGGAAATAAACTTACAATCTGGACATCCTGGTCGTCGAGCGAAATTGGCGGCGAGTCCGGAAGCCGAACTTCTCTCGACTGCACTTGAGCTCGATCGGAGGGTTTCAGAGGCTACAATACCCACGCAAAGGGGGAAAACAACATCAATCACCGACAACAGAAATCACTCTTCGTAAAAGTTAAGAAAATACACCTTTTCCTTCATTTTCTCGGCAACCAAATGGGGACATACCGGATAGGATAGGAGGGACTGGAAGGCGGGTAGAGAGATTCGAACGGCGTGCAGAAGCTCGACTCTCTGCGCCGGCGTCGGAGGCGAAGGGCTGAGAATCGCCGATTCAATAATGGAAAGAAGCTCCTTTGTGGAGACCATAGCTGAAAGATTCTCGCACTGATTCGACTATCAATTTTTTCACTGTCTAATCATTCTGCTATGTACAGTAATATATATTTAAATATATATACAATAAACCAGTTAAAATTTTATTAACTTATATATATACATATTATAACTATGTTAAAACGTTATTATATATAGCCAAAAAATTATTTAATAACGTTTTTTCAAAAAACGTTATAATTAACCGTTATAAAAGGCATGTTTCATTGTAGTGTATACAATTAAGTCTTATGAATGTAAAGTTTCAATCTAGTTTCCCTAAGAAAAAAATTATTTTAAAGCTTTTCACGTGTGTGTGTTATTATTATTATTATCTAACTCCTATGACTCGATAGAAGTATGTTATATTTTTTAAAAAATATATTCATAAGTTTACAAGTCAAGTCTGGTATGTTTAATTTAAATTTTCATATATTTAACTAAGTAAATTAACAGTTCAAGAAATCGGGTCATTATAGCTATATGTTTACAAATTTCCTTGGAAATTAGATTGGTGTTCTGCAAAGATATATTGTGAGCTTTGGGTGGAAAAAGACCCAAGTCATGGGTTGTAGCTGGTATGATGGTGTTGAAACTCCATTGGGTCAATCAACGATGTTCCGCAGTTGTGGATGTAAGTGGCTTTCTTGAAAAACTATAAATGGAGTTTGCACACTTCTTTCCTCTCTCCTTAATTATTCTATACATCATTGCTTAATTTGATTGCTTAGGTCCGTTCATTTTGCTTATTCGAGTTTAGAATTCGAGTTTTGTTACAGTAAAAAACTCTCACAAACAATCACATCTAACTTTTTTGCTACAGTAAAAAGCTCTCACATAAAATCAAATCTCAACTCGAATTAAAAACTCGAATCAGCGAAGTGAACGGATCTTTAATTTGATTAATTTAAAACATTAGTAAAGTTGTTTTCAAAAACATTTAAAACTCAATTCACCTCCTCTTGGATGGTCGGTTTTGAACTAACAGTAATTGAAAGAAAGAAATTTGATTGAATAATTTTTTATTATATTTTTTGTGAGAATCTTGAATACAAAATTCTTTTGATATAGCTAGTTATTCATCTAGCTAGCGGTAATGATGGATTGACTGATGTGGAGCGCCATTAGAATTTCATGATTCAACCCCATGATAATGCTCAAACAGCGAATAAAAAAGTTGATAAGCCTATTCTCAAGTTGGAGGGGATTAGGTGAGAGTAAGACAAATCAGAACATAATTTAATTTTTTAATTAATTGAAGAAATAATCTAAACATCACGAAACACGAGCTAAGTCTACTTTTTACAAAATAACCAATTATATATTGTCGCATCACACACCAAGTACTTTGAATTGACCGTCCGAACGAGTTGTAAGTCTCTTATAAATTTAACATTTAATATAAAAATAAAATAAAGGAAAAAATTATTGACTTACGCTTAAAAAATATATAAGTTTAGATTTTTACTGCTCATTTTTTATTAGTACCTTTTATATAGTTATTTGATTAAAAAATATATTAAGGAAGAGTAAAAAATAAAAATCAAGACGCATATACATTTAAGGATATTTGTCAATATTTCTCTTTAGAAAAAAAATATAAAAAATTGTTGAACTTACCCTTAATAGTGTATGTGTATGGATTTTTACACCTTATTCTTAATTAGTACCCTCTTCTTAATATTATTATTTGACTGAAAAGGGTATTGATGAAGAGCAAAGCATAAAAATCAAGACCAATTAACTTTTTAGGGGTATTTTTCAAAAATAAGGGATACAAATCAAGATTAATGTACTTTTAAATAGCTAACAAAAGAACTAAGCTTAGCTTGCTTGCATAAATGGTAAGTGATATGCCCACAACTCAAGTATTGTGAAAAAAACAATACTAAACTTGAAAGCACAGTCTATACTTTTTTTTTCCCTCTCAGCATTTAAATCCCTATTACCATATGTGATTTGATTCTAGCCATTGTAGATGAGTTACCTTCTCAGCTCTTTCAAGGTTAATTTTCTAATCTTTGCATCCAACAACCATTTACTTTGTTGGTAAGATTCATTGGCGGAGCTAGAACCTTATATTTTTTTTCGGGGGTTAAATTATATTAAAAAATTGAACTAAAGTTTACGTTCATTATCTATTTGTATTGTTCATTTTTTTTCCTAAATAAATTAGGCTTTTAATGAAGTTCAATATTAATATTTAACATTTAGATTTCAAAATTTATGAATTTATACACTAGTATAGTCGATTTTTGATTTATCAGAGATTTAAATTTTAAATAAGTGTACTTAAAAAGTCAAATCTTAAGGTATAATTGAATTTTTTTTTTTTTTTAAAATACCATGTAAATGTTGTAATTAATATATGTCGAACTATTCATGTAAATGTTGTAACAAATATACCGTGTAATTAATATATGGGTCTGGCTGAGGCATGTTTAGGGCTGGATCTTCCTCGTTCCTAACTGCGGGTTGATTCTCACCCCTTCTCCATTGGTCTGATTGACTTGATTCACGATGTTATCTTCAGTTTGGTTGCCTTGACTCACAGCCTTGCTTCTTGTTCTTCTTAGAGGCATGGCTTCAGCTTTATTTTCTTACTAGAATTTTTCACGCAAACTAGAGATTTTGGGTTAAGTCTCTAGCAGAGTCGCCAATTGTTAATGGTTTCTCACTAGAATTTTTCACGCAAACCAGAAATTTTGGGTTCAGTCTCTAGCAGAGTCGCCAATTGTTGATGGTGAAAATTCATCAATAGCATTATAACGAATTTCTTAACGGTTTGTATGAATTTAATGATCTTTAAAATTATTAAAAGCAAAATTAAAGCAAGAAGAAACAAAATTTATAGTAGTTCACCCTTGATTTGAGAGCTATGTCCCCTATGGAAAGAAGAGAAATTTCACTATTTTCGGAGAAATTACACTCACGAATGCTCCAATCACACTTAGGGATTTTCTAACCAATAATCCCTTATTTATATCTTAGGTCACCGCCCCTGCTTGTTTCCTTACTCAAATTTAGGAATATTTTACTTATTTTCAGGATAATTTTCTAAAAGATAGAGATTACAATCAATTAGGACAGATTCCCAATTTCAATTTCATTTATTTAAATTACAAGTAGTAAATCTTGAAAAGAATCCTCTAGATCATTATCTTTACGTTGCCTAGACTTTATAGATGCTTTCTTTAACCACTTCGCTATTGCCTGTAAATGCAGTCGACCTCATGTCCCCTTCTCAAAATGGTCGACCTCTTACTTATAACAGATGCCACCTTGAAGCAGTCGATTCTTAATAAAGCTATTTGCTGACGTGACTCATAAGGTTAAGCTGCACTTGATCATTTAATGCTCTTCTTCATGCCCTGCGAGACCCATTCAAGGTCTAATTTAAGATTCAATGTTTTACCCTACAACAGAATACATGAAAGAATTAATTGGATATTATGTCAAATTATGTATTTGTCATTGGTATTACTCCTAAGTTGTAATTTTGGTTTACGAAATACTAACAAACCATCTATATAAGAACAAATCATCAATAAAAACTAAGTTAGACGAAGATATATAGCAAACTGTCATCTAATCCTCTACATATGCATTTTCAAAACACGGAAATGTGTATGACGCATTTTTGTGTATGATATTAGTTGTCGGTTTTCAAGAAATTGTTGGCGGATATTCGTTGTCTAAGGCTTTGTTAATTTCACCGATTCGAATTTTCAGTTTTAGGTTTTTACAGTAAAAAACTCTCAGAAAATGTCACATCTAACTTTTTATGCTACAGTAAAGAGTTCTCAGAAAATATCACATCTCAGCTCGAATTAAAAACTCAAATTCGCGAAGTGAACAAGGTGTAAGCGTAAACATGTACTAATGGAAGAGCATTATTATGTCAATTATTTCAACACGTCCACTCATTTTCTTTGTTTTTCCTTTTTGTTGAAATTATTAACAAGTAGAAGGAGCAAACTCGAAAGTTTTCAAAGTTTGAGGTAGTAAACTGTCACTTTCTAAGGTTGGGGGCCACATTTGATCACATGTTCCAAGTGCGGGCGACATGTGACAATAATCAAAAGTACACATATTCAACAGACGTGGTCAACTTTGCTTTTGATCCTTTTTATCTTTGCATTTTTAATCAGGAAATTTAAAGGAAGCTGCTTCCTTTATAGAAAATTTAGCCTTTTCCTTTCATGAGTGGAGTTCCAGCTAATGAATTAATGTGCGTGCATGATGGTACGTAGACTTTGAATAATGTTAATGTCTGCAAGATATTGTCAACCAAGCAAACGAAAAGAAAAAACTAAATAATCATCAATTCTCAAACAACGCGGACTAATTACTGTTTAATTGTTGACGGACTATCTTCTCATTTTTGTGTCTATATAATGTTTGCGAATGAAAACAGAAAGACATGTCCACGATTAAAAAATGAAACTCTATTCTGCCATTGGTTTCATAATGCTAATTGCCCTCTTTGCAGCAAATATTTTTGGAGTGCATAATCATTTGGTCAAGGCAGGTGGGTATCATTTTCCTGATTTAAAAAGTAATGTACTTATATAATATATCCGCATCTATGCATGATCTACATGATAAGGCGTCTGATCAAGTATATTGTTTTATATGATTGAAACCATTATGTTTTGGATTAAGTGTATTGCATGATAAGGCGTTTGACCTGCATTCAATGTCTTTTCTACGTTGTCCGAGGCTTCGATAGGAGATGCAGATCTGTTCTTTTCTTCCAGAATTGATAGAAAATAAATTTTCTTGTTTGAAGCAATTAACCTACCATTTCAGTTGCCCTATTTCCCATGATGCAAATCAAATTGAAATGATCTTGCTATTAAGCTCTTTTTTAATGGAAAATTTTGTTAAGAATCGAGTGCTTTTTTTTTATTCTCCAACATTTTCTGGCTTCACGTTCTATTTGAATTTAAGACTACATTTTACTTTTATCTGAGGAGTATAGGATCGGTAAGGGTTTTCCTAAGAATTGTGGGGGTTTCTTGCTGGGTTTTAATTTTCAAATGTGGGATTGTAGGTTGACAACTTATTTGTTTGCCGTTGTAGAGAAATTCTATGAAATGAAAGGACGAAATTAATATATAGTAGCAAATCATTAGATATAAAAGGGTGTTTTGTAGTTTTCCTTTATTTATTTATTTTTAAAGAAAGTGTTGTTTTTTTAAACGTAAAATTTGAAAGGTGATAGAATTATTGTTTGTCTTTCCTAGCATAGAACTAAAATCATGGAAACGTATACATGTACAATATTTTGTCCTTTTCTCTGGAAAAATTTAGTTTGTGATTATTAGTAATCAATTGTAGCCTAAACGTTGTTTTTATAATTTGAATTGGGCAGACGTGGACTATCCGGTAACACGAAATTTGAGAGACGAGCGAACGCTTCCACCTGCTCCTAAACCAAATGGTCTATATTATGCAAATTTGAGAGTCCAACCAAGTCCTCCACCTTCTCCTAGTGGAGCGAAGCGAATTGATCAGAAGGGACGTTAAAGGGCTCATCTGCCACCACCTCCTTCTATACGCTTTTAACTTTCAAGTGCCCTTGTAATCAAGTTGATACTTCATATATATGTTGTGACAGTGTTCATGTATGCTGGTTATAAATTTCTGTATGAACATCATAATTGAGTTTGTTGAACTTTTATGGATATGTGGATGTAAAAATTTAATAAAAGTTTAGTTAATTCTGTTCTTAATTTATTATTCCCTAAGAAATATCTAAAGTATAATACATTTAAAAAGAGATGATTTTAATAGTGTAAATTAGACAATATATTAATTTAGGGAACTTATGAAAAAAGTAGTATTTAAAAATGTTGCAAGAAAAAGATATTTATTCAGGGGCACATGGAAGAAAATTGATTTTAATAGAGGAGTTACAAAAAAAAAATAATAATAATAATAATTTAGGGACACAATTGTTATATAAAAAAAAATTATTTTGAGGAGTACCAGAAAAAATATTTAACTAGAATACGTAACATTATTCAATTGAGGCAATTGGCTTAAAAATGTAAGATTAAAAAAAAAAAAAAAAGATGGGCCGAAATTCACCTAATAACGAAAACAAAATATTCTGTGAATATTATGTGTAAAAGCAAAACATATTTGAGAGGGAAAAAACATAGCGGACAAACGGGAAAAAATTTAATTAGGATGCATATATGAGAAAATAATAGTTAAAAGGGTCGCATGTAACAAAATATTTAAGTTCACATTTATTTTTTGTTTAAGGTGGGTCACGCATTTCATGATTCTAACCAAAACCATGAAAGTTAGCTCTCCATCCGAGATTTTCTTCTCTTCCTAGGAAAACTTTATTTTGTGACCATTACAAATCAAATATTTTAAACGAAATTTTACAAATCCGTACCATCTAGTAACAAGGAATTTGAGAGACAGGCTAAGTCCTCCACCTAATAAATATATTCACAAATTGAACCGAGATCATCTCAACTAATAAATATAATTAAAACCCGATTTTTGAAAATTTTTCTAGGCATTTTTTGGGCTTCTTTAAAGGCTTCAAACTTGATCTTCAAGGCCTCCTTTTGATTCAAAATCAAAACCCTAATTCTACCCAAAACCTAGAATTACAATAATTCTAATCCCGAATTAAATTACAAATAATTTATTAATGAATGAATATAACCGATCTATGGAACCATATAATTAACAATCAAATCTACCATCCATACATTCATCAACATGAATTAAAATTAAACATCCATAAATGCAAGTGTCTACCCATCACATACATACATAATTAAATATCATATATTTAATATATCAATTCTGATTATCAAATAATCGAAACATAAATTAATATCGTCTATAAACCGCTCTGATACCAATTGTTGGTTGCCGAATCGAATTTGGAAGCGGAAGCATGGCAGGAAAGGCGGATCGTGTATAACAAAAATGTTCATAAAACTTTTGAGATACTCTATAGATTATATTAATTTATCACGAATAAATTAATCACATTAATTTATATATCAAGAACTCAATCAGGAAAAATACCTAGAGGCCGACTCGGATGATAACTTGAGTTCTTTGACCACGAGCAGTCCTTGCGCCAAGCTTTGTGTTTAGAAAACCAAAGTCTTCCACGTCGATTCCTTGATTCCATGTAGACGTGTGTGTGGGCACACATGAGACAAAACAGGTTTCAAAAACACTCAAATTTCCACAAACACCAACGCATGCACGATGTGAATTTTGAGAGAAAAATTTTTCCTCTCTTTTTTCTTTGAGAAAATTCGGCCACCAACTAATTAGGGCTGAAAATTGTTTTCAAAAATTGTATCCACAATTTTCTATCATTCTCATATTTAAAGAGTAGAAGTCAAACTTCAAAACAGAATCAAATCTCTATCTTCTATTTGAATTTGGAACAAGAAAATCTCCTCTACTTATCCCTTAAGTGGCCGGCCACCCCTTAGGATTTTTACCCTGTATGTGGCGCCAATTACAGATAGGGAAGGAAGAGAAATCATCCTTTATCCTGTAGTTCAATTTTAATTCAAATTCAAATTCGAATTTAAGTCAAACTTAAATTAATTTGAATTCTAAATTGAACAACTTATCAAATAAGTTCAAAAGGATAAATTTAAATTATGTTCACAATTCAAATTCAAATTTAAATAATCACATTATTTAAATAATAATTAATTCTTAATTAATTATTTTTTGAGTATTTAATTTTAGAATTCCGTAATTCTAAAATTCCCATTTTGCCCTTTGTGTCTAGTAGAATTACAAGGACGACGCGGGGACTAATGGACCTATAATCCCGAGCTCCAATAAAATTAATAATTAATTAAACACTTTAATTAATTAATTAATTCTATTAATTCCAATAGTTACTCCACTATAAACTTGGAATTGAACTCTCGAAATTATAGACATCAATTACTTCTAAACTGTGAAGTGTCCATTTGATATAGTCATTACATATAGATCAATCCTCCATAAATAATTCATAATTAGAGTCATGTAGAATCCGTTAACCTCTCTAATTATATCTTCATCCTTGAGTACCATTGATTCTCTAATGGATAGTGATTCATAAAACACATTCATGAACCAGAGCGCTCTTACTAATCCAAGTACCGAATCAACACTCAAGAGAATTATTTATCTACTTCTTTCTCAAGAAAGAATAGATTCCATCTCATTTAATAACATTCCCAGCTACCTATTTCATCATGTCTCCAAAATACAAGGAATAGAATTCAGGGTCTTAGAATCTGTACTGAGTAAATTAAAAGACATAAATCCATAAATAGGAGTTTGTTAAAAACTCAGGATTAAGATCATTCTATACATGACCATCGGTAAACTCAATTAGAATTTCTATACTTAACGGAAATTATTAGAAATTCATATTGTGTATGTGTCCATGTTCCACACAATCTCATTATGCGAAATACACTCATTCAATATCTCACCATATTAACAGTGCGGATAACACCATTCCATTCTAAATGGGAATGACATGTATCAGTAATGTTCTAATTAAAGATTCTAAACTTTAATTAGATTTATTACGAACATCACTTTTTGATTATTATCCTTAAACATTATCCTCTCGTGTTGTAAAGGTTACATAAATAATCAAGGAATTTTTATTTGATATTCATAAAATATTCATAAATATATGCACATAAAATGATGAATAAACTCTTTTATTAAATAAATAATAAATATCCTATTACATCTCATGCTTCTAGGACACTATTCCCAACACCTTAGAATCAAGGGTGGAGATCGAATAGCGGAAATCAAGATCAATGGCGCACACACTATGCTTCAAATTAAGGGCTAGGATTGAATGAGACTTGAATCCAAGGTCTAGAAATGATGAGGTCACTTTTAGGACCACTTTGGGACCACATGCATGGGGGGGTTTGTGTTGGGAATAGTGTCCTGAAAGCATGAGATGTAAAAGGATATTTATTATTTATTTAATAAAATAGTTTATTCATCATTTTATGTGCATATATTTATGAATACTTTATGAATATCAAATAAAAGTCCTTGATTATTTATGTAACCTTAAACATGGTATATAAGTGTTATATACGAGAGGATAATGTTTAAGGATAATAATCAAAAGTAATTGTTTATAATGAATTTAATTAAAGTTCGGAATCTTTAATTAAAACATTATAAATACATGTCATTCCCATTTAGAATGGAACGGTGTTATCCGCACTGTTAATATGGCGAGATATTGAATGAGTGTATTTCGCATAATGAGATTATGTGGAACATGGACGCAGACGCAATATGAATTTCTAATAATTTCCGTTAAGCATAGAAATTCTAATTGAGTCTACCATGGTCATATATAGGATGATCTTAATCCTGAGTTCTTAACAAACTCCTATTTATGGATTTATGTCTTTTGATTTACTCGGTATGGATTCCGAAACCCTGAATCCTATTCCTTGTATTTTGGAGACACTCGAAGAATAATTAATTGTGAATTAATTATTATTTAAATAATGAGATTATTTAAATTTGAATTTGAACATATCTAGATTTATCCATTTAAACGTATTTGATAAGTTGTTTAATTTAGAATTCAAATTAATTTAAGTTTGACTTAAATTCGAATTTGAATCTGAATTAAAATTGGACTACTGGATAATGGATAAAATATCTTCCGTCCCTATCTTATTTAGGTGCCACACACAAAGGGATAAATCCCTAGGGTGGCCGGCCATTAAGAGGATAAGGGGAAGGGATTTTTTGTTCCAAATTCAAAATTGGAGATAAGGATTTGATCCTATTTTGAAGTTTGACTTCTACTCTTTAAATATGAGATAGATAGAAAATTGTAACAACAATTTTTGACATATTTTCAGCCCTAAGAAAGGTGGTGGCCGAAATTTCTCATAGGGAAAAGAGTGAAAAATATTTTTTCTCCAAAAAATTCCACATCGTGCATGCGTTGGTGTTTGTGGAAATTCGAGTGTTTAAGAAACCGTTTTGTCTCACGTGTGCCCACACACACGTCTACGTAGAATCAAGGAATTGACGTGGAAGACTTTGGTGTTCTAAACACAAAGCTTGGAGCAAGGACTGTTCGTGGTCAAAGAAATTCAAGATATCATCCGAGTCGGCTACAAGGTATTTTTTCGGTTGATCCTTGAATCGTATAAATTAATGAGATTAATTTATTGGTGCATAAATTAATATAATCTATAGAGTATCTCAAAAGTTTTATGAAAATTTTTGTGATACACGATCCGCTATTCCGCTGCGTTTCCGCCGCCAAATTCGATTCGGCAACCAACAATTGGTATCAGAGCGGTCTATAGACGATATTAATTTATGCTTCGATTATTCGATAATCATAATCAATATTAAATATGTGATATTTAATTATGTATGTATGTGATGAGTAGGCACTTGCATTTATGGATGTTTATTTTTATTCATGATGATGAATGTATGGATGATGGTTTTGGTCGTTAATTATATGGTTCCATGGATCGGTTATATTCATTCGTTAATAAAATTATTTGTAATTTAATTCGGGATTAGAATTATTGTAATTCTAGGATTTGGGTAGAATTAGGGTTTTTGAATCAAGAAGGAGGCCATGAAGATCATGTTTGAAGCCTTCAAAGAAGCCCAGAAAACTGCCCAGAAATTTCCAGAATCGCGGCCCAGGCACGTCCAGGACGCGGCCCAGGCCCCAGGCGCGGCCAGGACGCGGCCCAGGCGCGTCCAGGCCGCGCCCCAGCGCGCTTGGCGGCCCAAGTTCGGGATTTGATCCCGAACGGGCCCGAAGGTTTCCAAAACCCTCGTAAAGCGTGCCGATGAGCCCGGAAAAGTTCCGGATCCCAAGGAAGGTGAAATCCAACCCGGAGACAAAGAATGAAGCCGAAGAATAAAGAATTCAAGAATCGAAGAACCGTTGATGTAACGGAAGAATATAATTATTGTAATTATTTATTTATTCGATTCGATTGAGTTGTAATTTATTTTTCCATGGGACCCGGTCAAATCCATCTCAATAGTTGATTGCATATATTTATATTTTATGTTGATAATTATATATTATATATGTCCATGCATATAACAAGCCATATAGATATAATGTGCCTACTCATATGTTTTTATAACATGCCATGCATACACGCGCAATTGTTATTATTTATTTTATTTATTATAAAAGTGTTTTAGAAAAATAAAATAAAAAATAAGAACCATGCGCTGAAAATCGATTTAATATGATTAAATTGATTTAAGTTGCAAAATTGATTTGCAAAATAATGTTATATGTGAAATTAAATTTAAGAGTTAAATTTTAGAATTTCACATATCCGAAAAATAAATTGTTTATTTTTCGATTTGAAAATCATGAGATGCTTTTCAAACAAAATACATGTTTGCAAAATAATGAGTGGGGGAGGGTTGTATGACAATACGACCCACTAGTCTCCGCCGTTAGCGCGACACCGTGAGATCCGGAAAGGGGCTTTGCGGCGACATTGAATCGCCCTCCTACAGGAGAGTGTCCTTGCCGGATCAATAACAAGGTTGGCTTCCTAGAGATAAGATTTCAGGATGTATTTCCGAATTGACTACCCAAGGGTAGCAATCCGGAGTTAAGTCTATGGGATCTGAAACGGTGGGTTACACTCATAAAATATAATCAAATCTGTTGGTTATATTTTGACTGAAAATAACGGTAGTTAATAAATATGAAAATATGAGATATTTTGACTATATTTATTAACTGAGAAGAGTCTCGGTCTAATTGGCATATAACTTGACTACCCAAAGGTACACTGTATATGTGGAAAATTGGATTATCGTTGGCACCTAAAATTAAAACATGATTTATGTATTTTTCATGTGCATCATGCATCATATTTAATTGTGCCTAAATTAACATGCCTTGATATTCATGCACATAAATTAATTAGATGAATATTCTATTTATTTCCAGCAATATGTCGAATCCCATTATCACACTACTAGCGACTGAAAAAATAGACGGTGATAATTATGCTAAGTGGAAAAGTAACATGAACATACTATTGGTCTGCGAAGACTATAAGTTTGTCCTAGTGGAGGAATGTCCTCCTGAACCCGCGGCAACTGCATCCAAAACCGCGAGGGAGCCTTTTGATCGCTGGATCAAGGCCAACAATAAAGCAAAGTGCTTTATGCTGGCCAGTATGCGCGATGTGCTTCGCAAGAAGCATGAGGAGATGGAGACTGCTTATGAGATAATGGAGTCTCTAGAAGCCATGTTCGGCGCTCCTTCTGAAACGGCTCGTTTGGATGCCGTAAGGGCTTTCATGAACGACAAGATGAAGAAAGGTTCTTCAGTCAAGGCACATGTTCTGAACATGATTGATCACCTCCACGATGCGGAGCTCAATGGTGCCAAAATCGATGAAGCCACCCAAGTTGGCATCATCTTGGAAAGCCCTGTCCTCTGACTTTCATGAGTTCGTAAACAACTTTGTTATGAACAAGAAAAAGTGCAATCTCACTGAACTCATGAATGACCTGCAAAACTTCGAATCCACCAACAAAAGAAGGGGAGGAGAAGCAAATGGTGTAGTTGCAGGAAGTTCTGGTAAAAACAAAAGGAAAAACCAGAACCAGGGAAGAGGAAAGAAGGGAAAGAACAAGAGACCCAAGAAAGCAAAGGGCCCCATCCAGAAACCCAAAGGAAAGTGTTTCCACTGCAATGGCGAAGGGCACTGCAAGAGAAACTGTCACAAGTATCTCGAGGAGCTGAAAAAGAAAAAGGAACAAGGTAAATCAGATTTACTAGTCCTTGAAACATGTTTAGTAGAGGGTGATACCTCAGCCTAGATAATTGATTCAGGAGCAACTAATCATGTTTGTTTCTCTTTGCAGAGTCTTAGTTCTTACACTGAGCTAGCCGATGGGGACTACACGATGAAAGTAGGCAATGGCGCAAGAGTTTCGGCAAAAGCAGTGGGAGAAGTTAGACTTTGTTTTAGGGAAAATAAATTTTTAGTTTTGAACAATGTTTATTTTATTCCAGACATTCGCAGAAATTTGATTTCTGTGGCCAAATTATTTGAACAATTATTTAAAGTTTATTTTGATAATGATTTTGTTCATATTTCTCGAAATGGTTTAAATATTTGTTCTGGACGTCTGGATGATGGTTTATATTGTATAAAACCAATACCTAACTCACTACTTAATATTGAAATGTTCAGAGTTGCCGAACCTAAGAATAAAAAGCAAAAGATTTCTCACGATAACAATACATATCTGTGGCATCTTAGGCTTGGTCATATTAACCTAAAAAGGATTGAACGACTGGTAAAGGATGGTCCTTTACGCGAACTAAAAGTGGGTGAGCTTCCAGTCTGTGAATCCTGTTTGGAAGGTAAAATGACCAAGAGGCCTTTCACGACGAAAGGAGAAAGAGCTACAGAACCCCTTCCGTTGATACATTCGGATGTATGTGGACCGTTAAACGTCCAAGCTAGAGGAGGTTACGAATATTACGTCACTTTTATTGACGACTATTCGAGATATGGTTATGTTTACTTGATGCAACGGAAATCTGAAACTTTTGGAAAGTTTAGAGAATTCCGAGCAGAAGTTGAAAAACAATTAGGTAAACCAATCAAGACACTTCGATCAGATCGAGGGGGTGAATACCTCGACCAAGAGTTCCGGGATTTCTTGATTGAAGAAGGTGTGGTATCCCAATTGACTGCACCCGGTACACCACAGCAGAATGGTGTGGCCGAAAGGAGAAATCGGACTTTGCTTGACATGATGAGATCAATGTTGAGTTATTCTTCACTGCCTACTTCATTCTGGGGTTAGGCCCTAAAAACAGCTGCCTACATTCTGAATAGAGTACCATCTAAGTCTGTACCTACAACACCCTTAGAGTTGTGGTGCGGTCGAAAACCTAGTTTGAGACACGTGCGCATATGGGGGTGTCCAGCACACGTGCTGAAGGGAAAGACTGGAAAGTTGGAACCCAAGTCAGAAGTATGTATGTTTGTAGGATATCCCGATGGGACAAAGGGAGGTTTCTTTTATAGTCCTGAAGATCAAAAGGTGTTTGTATCGACAAATGCCACATTTCTGGAGCATGACTATATGATAGATTTTAAGCCCAGAAGTAAGATAGTGTTAGAAGAGTTACTTTCCGGTGAGATCGGACCACAATCGACAAGAGTTGTCGGACCACTCAGAGAAAAGACCACAGTTCCTAATCAGACTCCAGCGCCACCTCGTCGTAGTGGGAGGGTAAGCACGTTACCCGACCGTTATACAGGGGAAGCCCAAATC
>JACAGA010000019.1:3085890-3122959 GCA_029231665.1 Morus indica
TAAAGGTTTATGAAGTATAATCCGTGCCTCCATACGTATGGAGTCGTGTTCTTCGAAAACGTCAAAAATCAGAGCCAAAACAAAAAACAAAACAAACGTAAAAGAAATGTAAGCATAAGAAGAAGATAATGAATAATAATTAAAAAAAAAAAATGATGAACGTTCACGTAAAAAACATTTGCATTATACTTATGGGGATATCATCATGAAACAGATTACATATAATTTAAGAAGAAAAAGAAAAAGAAAAAAAATGCTCGTCAAAAACATCAACGTTAGAAAAAAAAAAAATATATATATATATATATATATATCTATGAACCCAGATTTAATGGTTTATAATTTTATTTTTGTTTTGCTGGATCTGGTTATGCTTAAATTAGCAAACTTACGCCTAAATTGATGGCAATTAAGTTGAAGGTTTATGAAGTATAATCCGTTATTGTAGCGCCTCCATACGTATGGAACTCATGTTCTTCATATATAAATAAATAATATATATATATATATATATATATATATATATTACTTCGCTCCTGTCTATTTGTGAGTAGTGTCTTATATGTGTATATATATCTCGTAGAAAAATGTTTGGAAATGGTTTCTTTCTGGATCAACATGGAATGTGTATAAACTTTTACAATTAAAAAAAGTTTAGGAGCACCATTAATACTAAACACTATCACTAATAAAATGTGGTCTCATCTATAGATCTCACACTGCAAGATTTACTTTCTATTAATGAGTGGTACTAAGTACCACCGGTGTCTTATTATAACATTAATAGTCTAGTCAATTGCTCGGCTCACGCCAATGCAAATGCAAAGATTTTAGGGGAAAGCCGGCTTCAACTATGAGCGATATTGACTTTGAGGTCATTGACTATTAATTTTAGTTTTATTTTTGGAGGTTTTAAATAATGCACGCATGTGATTACATTTCTTTTCATCTAGAAAGAAATCTTGAATGAGTCAAGTCTTGACAAAAAAGAAAGAAAAATGTTATGGCTGTTTAACTTTCCAATTACTAAAAGGAATAGAATAGAACTACTTCTCCTATTGTTTGATCGAAGGATAGATGGGATTTCTTTTTACAAAATAATCAATTATTGTCACATCACACACCAGCAACTTTGGATTGATCGCCGAAGCGGGGCAACTTTGAAAAGGAATGAATACAAGGTTTTGCATGCAAACTAAAAGCTATTAAGGGTGCGTTTGGTTTATAAATTAGAATCATATGATTATAATTATTTTTTATTTACGTGTATTTTTTGTGAGAGAAAATATTATAACGAACCACGAACCATGATTCAAATCAGGGAACGAATTCCTCTACCAAATATCAAATATGATATATAATAAATCTTTTCATTATCATAAAGAATGTATAGAAGTTTTATGATAATGACGAAAATAAAGAATAGAAATTTTATGATAATGACAAAAATAATAGAAAATTGTATTAAATGTGATAAATAATAGAAGTTTTCATTACTATAAAGAATAGAAGTTTTATGATAATGATAAAATGTTATAAAAAAAATGTATTAAATGTGTGCACAAAAATCTGAATATAAGCATGTTATGTAGCGCCTGCTGCCAGAAGAAAGAGATCATCTTTATCTTTAATTTAAAGAGATTATTTTTATCTTTAAATTCTAAATTTAGATAGTCTCCTTATTTTTAAAATTAGAAAGAGATTAATTAGAGATAGATATAAATTAATTAGAGATAGTTTCCTTTTCGATTTCGAATTGTAGTTCTCTATAAATAGGAGGATAGCTTGTTATTTTCATTATTAACATTTGATAATAAAAATTTTAGAGAAGTTCTCTCTCCACTTTGCTTGTTTTTCAGTATTCTTTCAAATTAACGAATTACTCACCTTCCAATTTCCGGTATTCTTTCGAATCAATGAAATTACGTGACACTTTTTACAGTTTTGCTACGTCAACATGGTATAAAGAATTGAAGTTTTATGATAATGATAAAAATAATAAAAAAATATTAAGTACAGTAAAGAGTCAATACAAGCATTACCATAAAGAATGAAAGTCTTATGATAATGACACAAATAACGAAAAAAGGCATTAAAAATGTACAACCAAATGTGGAAACAAGCATTGTCATAAAGAATAGGTCAAAAAGTCCATAACAGCTATACCGAAGAAAACGTCAAAAATCAGAGCCAAAAAACAAAAACAAAAAAACAAAACGTAAAAAATAATGAACGATTAATATACTATTCAAATTAAAAAAAAAAACATTTTCATTATATTTATGGAGACATCATCAAGAAACAAAGTACATATTAATTTAAAAAAAAATGCTCATCAAAAACATCAACGTTAGAAAAAAATAATAATAATAAATAATAAAAAACACAAACACTGCTCAACAAAAACATGAACATCGAGAGAAAAAAAAAAAAAAAAAAAAAAAAAAAAAAAAAAAGAAGAAGAAGAAGAAGAAGAAGAAAAAGAAAGAGAGAAAGAGATGAAAAGACTCACCAACAATAGATAGAAGCCAGAAATCTAAAACATGAAAACAAAATGAAACTATTCCCTTTACAAGAAGACTATATATGACGCTGAAAATTCTTCTTGACCACCATCAAATATATATGACGCTGCAAAATCAAAAAGAAGAATTCATATACTACTCACTTCTAAATATGACGCTACAAATTTCATATACTACTCACTTCTAAAATTGAAGAATTACGCTACAAATTCTCCTTTATCAATATACGTTGGATATGCTTCCTATTTTATTAGCCCTAGATACCAACTAATTGGGGATCTGATAATTATATGTTTCGAATGTCAAGTGGGACCCTTCCCCTAACTGGTAGTGGTTATCAGGCCTCGTTCATTTCACCGATTTGAGTTTTTAATTTTAAGTTTTTACAGTAAAAAGTTCTCAGAAAATGTCACATCTAACTTTTTCTGCTACAGTAAAAAACTCTCAAAAAATGTCACATCTAAACTCGAATTAATAATTCAAATCCGCAAAGTAAACGAACCAAATATCTCATATATATATATATATATATATATATATATATTAATAAACCACTCAATTTGAATTGGTCAAGCCCACTAATAGGCGCCAAATAATTAGGCCACGTCCAACAGTGAGCTGTAATAGCCTCCCAAACATGCATTGTATGATCCCATTGGAATTGTAGAATATTTTGTCAGTCTAGTTTGTCAAGCTTTGAAGCCTTGGGTTAATGATAGTGTCACTAGAAGAAAAAGCGGATACGACGACGCAAATTAGATGACGGTTTTTAAAAAACTGTCTTCTATAGTTAGCTGTAGCCACGTGTGGAATTATGCGGAATACAGACAACGGTTTTATTAAAAATCGTCGTTTATGTTTAATATTTAAATGACGGTTTTATAAAAAACTATTATCTAACCTAGGCGTACAGTCTAAAATTTAGTTTTAAAACTACCCTAGCTCATATTTCGCAAACCTTATTCACTCGCGTCTCTCTCCTCTCCCTTCGTCCTGCCATCCCATTATGAGCGTTTGTTGCCATCCCTCCATCAGTTGAGGCTGTATCGCCCGTTCAGAAATCTCTCTCATAAAATTTTCAAGAACAAAGCTAATTTAAATTAAATAAGAGTGAAAATACTCTATTTTATAGAGTTATTATATACCACTTACAATAATGATTAGTTCAACCCGAGAATCATCACTCTCTCTATAATCGCCAAACTTTAGCTCAGGATGTTGTCTATCTTATCTACACCAAATTAGAAGGGTTGTGAAACCTATCAACCTTGGTTTGTAAAGAGTTGAAAGTTTAGTCACATAATAATATTTCCTATGGATTGGATTCGATATATTGTAGGCTCTAGGAGATGGATGAATGCTCGAGAAAAGATTATCTCAAATTTGGTACAAGTGAGCATATAAACAAGACTCTTTTTATGATAAATATAACCATTCAAGATTCAAAAAGATTAAATACAAGTTATGTGGTCGTAGATATGCTCCTTAACTATATATTCAATGCACGAAGAGAACCCTAAATATCCAAAACCTTAAAAAAAATAAAAAATAAAAATAAAAAAAGACAGAAAAAAAAGAGTCGTTTCAATTAAAGAACTAGTTGTTAGGCCCATCCAGTTAACTAGATATTCTTGCAACAGATGCAGAAAATAAATATTTCAGTAAACCAGTGGTTTACTGAAGTAAGCCACTAGATTACCAGACTATGTTTGCACATTTTTGCCTAATTTTTTGCACTTTAAAGAATTATTTTTATTAAACTTGTTTCACTAATAAAGCATAAGAACAAATTTTGTGTCAAAAATACTTGTGCATCTCTTTAGAACACTTCCGTAAACTTTTTTACGTAATTTTATAAACTAATGAAATTCTAATTGTGATTGTGCCATGAGACAGATTTGAAATAAACTTAATCAAGAACTAAAAACATCAATACAGGATTAGGATATGACCTTAACCTATGTAGACATGTCTTCTAATTTTCTATCTTCAAGCTCTAAATATGGTATCTTGAAATTAATCTTCAAGTTTTATTATCCGAGAGCTTTTTTGAGATTTTCTTCATGAATCATGAGGTTCTAGAAATCTTTGATACAACTTATTCCTAAATAGTCCAGATTATTACTTAGATATTCTCAATCAATGGTTAGTTATCATCAAAATAAATGGTTTAATTCGTCAAAATAAATGGTCTATTATTATTAGAAACTCAGTACTGTACGACGATGAAAGTTCATGGATTTTAATAGACTTTTAAGAGTAATAGTAATACAAAGCTCTAATCATAAAATTTAGAGAAATAGTAGAAAATATGCAAATATGAAAAGCTTAAAAAAGTATATAGGCCAATTTTTAGTTATAGAAATTAATAGGCTATAACTTGTTAAGTTATGGTTCATAACCAGATAAGTTATTGACAAACTTGTCAAGTTATGGTTCATAACCAGACAAGTTATGGATAATTATTGACAATAACTTGTCAAGTTATGGTTCATAACCAGACAAATTATAGATAAAAATAGTAATTTAGCCTATTTATTAACTTATGTAAACTATTAGCCTATAAATTTTAATTTATCTCAAGTCTTGACTTATTTTTCTCTTTCTCCCTAAAATTTATCTTTGTCAATGGCAAGGCTTTCAACGCTGGATTGTGGAGTCAGAAGCACTGAACATGATTCGCACCGTTCAAAGCCCACTTTCAAGATTAAGACTAAAGTATTATAGGTGACATTCAGTCTGGTATTTTTACATCATCTTGTGGTTCTATTAGCCATATTTTTACATAATCACTTTGGATCTTTAAAAAAGCAAGTTTTCTCTTAAGAGAAAAAAAAAATAAAAAATCTTTTTCTAACTCTCAAAATTATAATATTACATGTACAAACAAAAGAAATATTTAAAGAAAGGATCTCTCTATATTAGTTCAAGTATATACGCACATAATTGCCAACATTGTGAGCAAAGTAATCATGAATATTGTGAAATCAATAAGATGTCTCCCCCTTTGAAATTATAAAATATGTAAGCAATTAATATCTATCCTATAAATAGTTAAGATCCATATAGAGGAGTTTTTTTTTTTTTTTAATCTTAAATATAACTAAGGCAAGAAATGTAAACTCCTCCCCTGGCAACCGTAAAATTCTGCACACTATTAAATCAATCTCCCCTTCAGAAAATTATTTCAGTGCACATTTGTCACTCAATCACACCAAATAAATAAGTTAAGTAATCTATCTCCCTTAGCATATAAAATCATTGTCCCTGTTTAGCAATATGAAAAGTGCACCATAATTCTCCCCCATTAACAAAGGAGAAGAATTTATCCTTCCTTCATTTGTGCTCAGTTTTATTTACTTCTTCTTCTTCTTCTTCTTCTTTCGACGGTTGAATTAGAGAACCATTGTTTTAAAAGATTATACACGCATATGTGTGTGCGTGTTTTTTCTTTTTTTACTTTCCTCCATTTCTCCCTTTTTTTTTTTTTTTTTCCTTCTTCAAATGTGACCATCATAAATACACATTTTCCTCTCTAACTTCTATTTCTTCTCATATATATCACTGGCTAAATTTTCTTTAATCCTCATGAAAGATTTTGTCACTAGTTTCTTCTAACTTCCTTCTTTTTCATTCTTATCTTTTTTTTTTTTTTTTTTTTTGTTACAATCCATTCTTTTTGTTTTCCTTTGTCTAAATGTGACTCTCACAACTATATTTTTCTTTCTAATTTCACTTTTAAACATACATATTCATATCTAAATCTTTTTAAACTCTTCTCCCTCACTAAAGAAACGTTTTGTCCATTATTTCTTTTTTTTTTTTTGGTGTTACACACACACACACACACACCCCAACGCATATATAGGTTACAATCCATTTCTTAAGAGAGCTACCAAAAGAACAAAAAGTTTAGTCTTTTATTTTTGTTCTTGTTGCATTTTGGTTTAAATTTTAATCCTTTCTTCCTTTATATTTACCATTTCTAGTTTGCGTATGATCAAATAATATTTTTTAAAATATATCCCTTATAAGTATTTTTAATAATATATTCCTTTATATATTATTATTACTTATTTATTTAATAATATATTATTTGTTATTCCATTATTATATATTATATAACCAATTTTTGCCAATTAATTTTAACTAAATAACTAATTACTATTTATTTTCTATTTTTTATTTTCTATTTTATTACTAAAAAACTAATTTTAGGAGTTATATTATTAATTAAGTTCATGGTTGAAAGTGCCAAATTAAAATAGTTCAAGGTTTAAATGATCAAAAATAAAGTTTAGGGTTAAAAGCGCCAAATTGGAAGAGTTCAGGGGTATAGTGCCAATAAATCTATTTTTAATTAATAATATAACTCCTCAATTTTTTTGCAAAATCTTAAAACCCTAATTTTTCTAAAATTTTCTCTCTCTCTCTCAATGCCTGGGGTCCATGAGGGTTATTACTTGAAATCTTTGGAACGATTCTTCCTTGATACCAAAATATGCGTTTTTCTTTATGCCAAATGAGTAAGCATTGTAACCATTTTGATTACAACATGAGAATACATATTTTGAATCATCCTTTATTGATGCTTTGACAAAATAGCTTCTGAGGAATTTTTGTTTAAGAAACGGTATGTATCCAATTCTTCCATTGTTAAAAACACATCTTTGTTCAATAAGCATTAAGTAAAATTTTTCTTCTCATTGGTAAAATTTTTGTCAAATTATCAACCTTTTTGTTCAAGGAAGCATTGTCACAACGTAAAAAATTATGATCTATTTAATCATTTCCTAGATCATCATTCTCGATGTTCCAAGAATCTATTTAATCTATAGGAATATTGCAATTTTGTAATTTTTAAATTATGCATTATTCAAAGCAACTTTTTTATAATCGATATAAAGTTTATCAAATGCATTTGAAAGCTTATCATAGGAAGGATCATCATAATTTTCATCATTAATAAGGGAGGAGGAAGAGTTTGCCTCATCAACAAAAACCATGAACCACATTTTTCGAACTTCTTCTCCTTTTTCATTCATTATGATCTCATGAGAACGAGAGATTCAAAGAGCTCTTCCAAAGATAATTTGGAAAAGGTCATTTACTTCTTCAACAGTCATCTTTTTTAACCTTCCAAGCCTTTGGCAAGGTCCTAAGAATTTTGCTCACTAGTTCCTTGCAAGTAAAAGATTGACCAAGTGCTTTTGAAGAGTTACAATAACGGTAAATCTAGTAAACATGTTAGCAAGTACTTAAGTTTGCACTATTTAACTTGATTTGTGCCTTCACGTGGTACCTCTAACGTGTACCAAATTTAATGTGTAGTAGAACACGTTATTGAATTCATCTCTACACAATGTACAATATAAGACATTCATAGCTCTATACGACACTATAAAGATTTAATTAAAGTTTTTGAAATATATATAAAAAAATGCCATCAGTAATCACTATTTATATATTATTTTAACACTTAATTACTATCTCAATAAAAATAAATTTTAAACCTAAAAGAATTGAGAAAACGAAATAAAAAAAAAATGGTTCTCTCTCCTGTCAATCATCCAAAATGACCTTTTTGGTGAAGGTGCTAAAAACTCCCCTCTAAAAGCCAAAAGAGATTCACCAATGATCTACAATTTATCTTTCATTTCATTTTAATTAGTTCTATGGCTTTCCAACATGCTCATGATTGATTGATTGACCATATAAGGATAAGCTTCCGCTATGAGTATTGGCCATATCGTCCCAATTAGTCTCAAAATTCTCCAAAGAACAAAATGCCTTCTCCAAAAACGGCACAAGTGACTGAAGGGAATAAAAAAGAAAGAAACTGCCCAATAATATGAAACCCTAAATGCACATAGATTTTTTTTAGGGTTTACCGTTTGATAAAGTCATTTTCTTGGGGCCCACATCAAGGACCCAAGCGAGGAAGTTGGCTGTGGGGGGTTGACACGTAGGTCTTATGTAGGGTGGGTATTAGAATACTTTTTTTTTTCCCTAAATTATGAGCATAGAATATAATGTAATTGGAAACCCCACCGCCCCACAATATTGCTAGCTCATCGTTAACACTTTATGACATTGAGACAAGTTATTGATGGAAAGGAAAATTGCCTATAAAGGATAAGGAATGTGTGTTGAGGGATGGCTTTGGACTTGGATATTATAACTTTTTTTCTCTCCATGCTTCTTGGCAAGTTGCACTAGCGTATATATGAGAGAATCCTAGCCACAAAATTAGGCCAATTAAACACCGTATTTTATTCTGAAAAATTTCTCTAGTGTTCTCTCCTTTCAGAAATACTAGTGTTCCCTTCAGCCGTCCGATTTGTATTATTTTTTTAATTTAATTTGATTTTTGATCAGATTTAATACACATCCGATAGCTAATAAGTAGGGAACACCTGTGTTTTTTTTTTAAAAAAAAGATAATACTTGAAAAAGTCCCTTAATTTGTTTGAAAAACTTGCTAGAATTGCTCAAAGATTTAGTGTGTGTGTGTGTGTGTGTGTGTGTGTGAGAGAGAGAGAGAGAGAGAGAGAGAGAGAGAGAGAGAGAGAGAGAGAGAGAGAGAGAGAGAGAGAGAGAGAGAGAGAGAGAGAGAGAGAGAGAGAGAGAGAGAGAGAGAGAGAGAGAGAGAGAGAACAATGCATTTCCTTTTTGCTTTGGGTGGCATGGATGTGGAAAAATGGAATCTTACAATGGGCATTGGGTGCTATACATATCGTAATTATCCTATTCGGGAATGGAAGGCTTATTTATCTTCACTTTTCTAAAGGGATGTCTTATTTCTAGAATTGGCTCGGCTCACGAGTTTAAAAAAATTATTGTTTGATAAAAAATATAACAAAGTGACACGTCCAAATGGAAGATACTAAAAGGAAAAACTGTACTGCTTGTCACAACATCAAGATCCTCTGCCTCACATATCTTGTAAAATCTTTGTTTGCATCGTAAAAAACACCTAACTCTAAACCTCACTTTTGTATCAATTTTGAGTTGTCAACTTTATAGTGACAAAAGGAACTTTTTACTATTAATTAATATGATAATCTGGTGATTAGGGTTGATATTCTTAGCATTATTATAATGACTTTGATTTAAACGTTATCTTTAAACTAATCCCTAGAAATTGAAGTTGACATTTATTCGCTTGTATAATGGCAAATGCCCAAAAAACCTCCACTTTATATCAGTCGCAGTTATATACTCCTATACGTATGTTGAAGGATTACAGAGTTATCAAAGGAAGAAAATTATTTATCTCATTGATACAAACAAAAATCAGCACAACAATATGATTATGACATATTCCGGCCATATATATACACACACTAGTGCTTAATTAGTTATATATATAATATAATATATATATAATATATAACTGGAAATACAGCTGAAAACACGCAAGGTATTAAAAAATAATTCTGAGAAAAAAAATCAAAAATAGGAAAGCAAAAAAAAAAAAGGAAGAAAGAAAGAAGTAACGTGAAAACAAACAAAACCAACTATTTAGAATTACATAAATAATAAGTCTACACAAAACCAAGGCAAATTATGTAATTGAGAAAAGTACATGGTTTGCCATGGTTATGTGCAAGCCTATTATTTATGTCATTCTAAGTAATTAGGTGTTATTGTGATTTGTTTGAATGACAATTGTTTAGTTTTTAATGGAGTGCATAAAAAAATATTTTTTTTCCATCTTAAGTGGTATTTTTGGTTTTTTTTCCTTCACTATTTTACTACACTCCATACGTGTGTCAGTTGTATTCTATTGTACTACTGGCGGTATTCTATTATACTATCGACAATAGTCTATAATACTTTAAACACAAAATTGATTTTGATCGAAGTCACACAAAAGTAAACATTCTATTCCACAATCTGAACTATTAAATTAAGCTCATAAGTAAACCTAAAAAATATTACAAGAAACCGAAGTAAATTAAAAAATAAATAAATAAATCACAAAAGAGCAAAAAAAAAAAATATATATATATATATTATATAGAGAGAGAGAGAGAGAGAGAGAGAGAGAGAGAGAGAGAGAGAAATGTAAGTCAATTTTCCTTCTACTTCGATTTTCTTAAGGATCTGACAAATATTTAAGTAGAGACATGTAAAAACCAAAGGCATCCGTGTAGCATAACTTAGCCAACACGATAAAATCTGATGCGGCATCCGTGTAGCATAACTTAGCCAACACGATAAAATCTGATGCGGCATCTAGCCAGCACGATAAAATATGATGCTTATGATAGTCTTGAGCAAGCCGGCAACTCATCGCGGCCCCGGCAAGAGGCGTTTAAGAGGCCGCTACTTGTCATAAACTCCGACATTCTAATAAAGTGAGTAAAGTTCATGTTATTATAAAATTACTAGTTTGGTAACGTTCTACGCGTGTGTTACCAGACAGAAAAATTAAGTAAATGCACGTTTGAAAAATTATTTTAACAAGAGCAAGAGAGTAAAAACCATATCAAATAAGAATTATTACACCGTAGAGGTGCTTTCAATAAAAAAACAAAAAAAAATAATTAAGGAGGCATTCAAAAGAAATTATGTTAATAGGAGCAAAGCAGGAAAAAAAAAAAAAAAAAAAAAAAAAAGTCTTTCAAAAACCAAGTTGTAGAGAGTCAACTGTACAGTAGTTTTTGGTAAATAAAAAAAAATAGGGAAAGAAAAAAGATTAAAAAAAAATGTAAAAACGAGAAGTTAACACTTGTTAAGTTGAGAAAGATGGATGGAAAAAGACTGGCTCTTTTATATACGTTAAGATAAAAGGATGTAGTTTAGTTTGGCGTTGGTTGCTCCTGGGATTGCAAGTTAATGTGTTATATCTAGATATTGAAATTTGTAAAGGTTTCTTTAAGGGCTCATTTATGGCTTCTATCTCTTTTTCTTTCAAAGATGAGCTTATATATAGGCGTGATATAATTGCTATTAAAGAGGCTTGGAAACCTCAATTCAATAGACCCGATTATATGGATTAATGAAGGCGATTATTCTAATTATATGGCGTGCTTGGAAGTAATTTAGAAACAAATGGCTCTTGATCTTCGATCACTCGTGTTTCAAGTGGCTAGGATGGGATAGAGTTTTAAGTGGCTGTCAGACTCAAGCTTCGTTAGGATGTGCTCATTTTTCTCTTGATGTGCTACTTGTGACTTCTCCTTTTCATGTAAAAACATTATTAATTAAGATAGATCATAATTAAGTTAATAATATCGTTTGGTATCTTTCGTACCAAATATACATATTTGACCGTGCAACTTGTTGCCTATAATTTGAAAAGAAAAACTCTAGTAAATGCATCTTAAACTACACCAATTCTTGCAGAGATTTTCTTTACGATATTATTTTGTTTTCTCCAAAATATTGAATGGTTAACGTACGTAGTTGCTGATCAAAAGTAATTTATCCAACGGGAAAGAAATATCCTCTATCGTCACATTATATATTCTCAATCTCAACAATATTAATTTTCAAATAAAAAAAAATCTCAACAATAATTAAGGAGAGAGAAATATCTGCTGTCGTCATATATATTCTATTGAGACCAAGAACTTATATTGGTCATGGACCACTGGCAAGTGGTCCTCAATCTACAACATTTTTAGTGCCTTCAATTTGATAGGGCTTCTTCAACTGACATATAGAAGTTTTGAGACAGCAAAATTTGAAGAATATGTCCCTTTATTAAAACTCCAGCAAAAACTATTAAAGCAGATAGGCATATACTTAAATGCACATATACATAAATATAATATATATATATATATATGTATATAAAATGTAGGGAGGGCAACGAGTCATTGATACTTTTTAAGAAATTACTAAAAGGACCTCCATGCGCTTCATAAATTTGCCATAGTTAATTGCACCAAAAGACTAAGTGCATCACCTCAGTAGTAGTAATGGACATTGAAGTCACAAGACTTGTTCCAATACGGCTTATTAGATGATGGTGGCTGGCCTACCATAGACTAGACTGCATCTGCACTGTTTTAGGTAGCTATGTATACTGTTACGTGTGGCTGGGTTACAATTGAGGTGGGGGTGTCATTTTCCAAAGGTTCCTGTCTTGGCTAGAGAATAAATTCAAAAATATCACTTTCTTGATCAAGATAAATTCCAAAACATGCTAGCCTGTTGGCTTGATCTTCTTAACCGTGCAGAAAACATTGATTAATTTGTCCACATTAATACATCAAGTCCCATTGTGGTTAATTGTTATCCAACAACTAGAAACTATTTTCAACCACTTGAAAGCGCTATTCCTTTTATATCTTTGTGGGTCTAGCTAGCTAACGCACGACAAGCAAGTAGTCAGCAAGATGTGAAGCATAACAACTTAGCACGACCAAGACTTTATGAGTATATATTAGTATCACTCGCCCTATCCGAGTTACAACTAAACATGATCTCCAGAAGATTGTAGAAAATCCTAATGCACATGGGGCATATCAGGTAAAGTTGCCCAGAAATATCAGTAAATAGATAGAAAATTTTATAGCGCACAGAGATTTATGGGTGTTATATAATACGACTGAAAAAATATCAGCAAATATTTGACGTGTGATTTAAAAAACGCTACATTTAGTAGACGTTTGGTTCATAGATTCAGAACTATTCTCGTTTTATATGTGTTTTTTATAAGAGAAAAACACTGTAAAAAATCATAAATCATGATTCAAAATAAAAAAAGGAAACAAACATCCAATAAATATATACTAAGTAGCGTTAGCATAGCCACGGTCAGGGACGGAGCTAGGCATGGAAATGAGGCAATACTTACAAGCTATAAAACAATAATATAAATATCAAGTAACACTGAATATATTTGGTAATAAATTTTATTGAGATCATAAAATGAAATCACATTAGAAAAATGAGATGAATATGAGTTACCAAACACTCACCGCATCAACTTCAATCAGACCCAAACAAAGAAGAAAATACAAAACTCAAAGATTGAAGGCATTAATAAATTATAACTCAATGAGGGCACATCTAATGTACATAACCGCATATCTAAAGTAGTTATAAGGTATATATATATATATATATATATATATATTGACATCTGGCTCCGTGTCAGGCCACGGTGAGTTGTTATCTTTTCACTAATATAATTTTTACAATTAATGAGCATGTATTAATTTAAAAACACATACCAAAAAAAAAAAAGATAACTTGCATTTTTTTTAATAGAAAGGATAATTGATTTCAAGAAGACATACATCTCAATAGGTTTCCATCCACCTATGCTCGTATTCTAGGAAAATTAAAGGTCCACAATCAAATACTAAAAGAAATGAAAAGAAAAGAAAAATTACAAGTTATCTAGCTAGGCAATCACTTCAAAGAGTAAAAGCAAACTCGAATGAGGGTCAGAATGCAAGATCAATGTTGGAGGGCGAGAAGGGCTAGTCCACACCAAGTGGAGGGCCTACAACAAACAAGAAGAGGTCCATACCAAGTCGAGGGCCTACAACAAATGTGAAGAGGTCCATCTACATAGTAAAGTTGAAAATCTGTCACCAACATGTCATGTAGTTGTTGTAATTATATATATGTACATATATATATAAGAGCAAAGTCTTAAACTAGAATGCGTAATCTATGCGGCACTTGTAATATTTTTCGTTCACCATTGTAACATCATCCGTATGTTCATATAACAGTCAATTTCCCAGTGTTAGACTAGACTTATTGAGTGTTATATTAAAAAAAAAAAAAAAAAAAAAATTAACTGTTATATGAATATACAAACGATGTTACATGCGGGAACAAAAAATGTAACAAGTGTCTACCTGCTCCAAATACCTAATTGATATATATATATATATATATATATATATATAAGGTGGATTAAAGTAAAAGATTACATTTACTTGTATAGTTTCAGCTTTGAGTTGAAATGGTATGCATGGATTTGGAATACGTACCATTTAGGTTGGGGTTAGAATATTTACAAAGGAGAGAAGAGATGTGTCCTTTTTGCGAATTTTTATCTTGTGAAAAACGGTTACAAATAGAGGGTACACGAGAAAGTTATTGTACATGAGTACCTTATCTTTAAGCTATAGCAGTAGTATCCTGCGCGCCTTTCACCATTCTTTTCAGTGATTGGGTATTCTTCGTTTCCTATAAATAGAGGCCATAGGAGTCTATAATAGACCATCACTCTCTCTCTCTCTCTCTCTCTCTCTCTCTCTCTCTCTCTCTCTCTCTCATACACACAGAGATAGACCTTGCTGGTCTTCTGACTCTGATAAAGTAAACTTTATTTTTATTTTTTATGATTTTCTAGCATAGAAGGTAAGTTAGTAGGGAAATAGAGGGAGGCATTGGTAAGGTTGTTGACAGAAGATAGAGAGCACAGATGATGATATGCAAAAGTAATCTGCACCTCACTCCTTTGTGCTCTCTATGCTTCTGTCATCCACTTTCAGCCTCTCTTACTATATACCCATTTCTATTCCACCATCATTGCCTGTCATTTTCTTCTGAATATTTTACACTCCCAAAATGGAAAGTTATATGCACCTGCTCTTCTTATAGAAATAGATACATGACTTTTTTTTTTTAGGGATATATAAATAGATATATGACTTACATGTTAGATTTTGTTTTTGTTCTTCATTATTGATCTATTTATTTAGCGCATTATTATATATATAAAAACATATTGCTTTCTTCATTTTTAATTTTTAATTTTTTCTTTTCAAAAAAAAAAAAGAACTTCAAAGTATATGTTCTGTGAACTTGCAATTATTTTTCAATTTTTCTTCTCACCACTTACATGTACATGCAAGGCAAAATAATCATGTGATTTCAGAGAATCAGTTCAAGGAATTTTAAAGCTTGACTTGGACCAGACAAAAGGCAAGTTTGGAGCTTCGATTGGCTGATCAGCTAAACCATGATATGAAACAGTTTGGATGAAGGTAAAATGTTTCTTCTTTCTAACTCACTTATTTTGGTTTGAAGTCTTGTTCGAAGAACTACGGAACTTAATTAGAAAGCCAATTTTGGAAAAGGGTATTAACCAGTTTGCTTTCTTACATCGTATTATATCCATATGCATTTAGCGAAATTAGCACATTATCCTAAATTAGCATTATTTCATTGATGTGAGTGTACCAACCTAGTTGAAATGCTCTCATTTTTTAATCTTTATGTTGTCTCCTCTCATCGGTTCGTAAGAAATAAATAAATTATGTCGTCTTAGATGGAACAAGTTCACTAGTTATATGGTATCAACCATATTAGTTAGATCCCTTCAACCGGTTTTCTACCCAGGTACAAATTTGCTTTAGCTAATTCCTTTCTTTGTGGTCTTTGAATTTCTCCATCTTTTTCTTTCGTTCTCTTTTTTTTTAAAAAAAAAAAATGATTAATTTCAGGTACAAATTAAATGATTAATTTCAGCTTTTTAAAGATGGAATGTACTGAGAGACTGTAATTTGTAATGCTATTCCTTGATCTCTAATAAAAATATAATGCCTACTGATCAAAAGGAAGAGATATATATCACCAGTCTAATGCTTTGCGTGTAGGCCCAATTCTGCATATTGGTGTTTGTGGACGGTACAGAATATGGAAAACTCAAGAAAAGTAGAACGTATATACCTCCAAGAGTCCTGACGAATTATATGCAGCCACACTTTGCAAGCCTGATATGGATCACGCATTAGAAGAATATATATATTCCAACATTCTAGCTATACCAAAAAGTAGTGAATATATACTATATCTAGCTAATGGATTTAGCTTGATCTCAAAGTGGCTGAAATTCTAGCTTAGCAGCTGAATTATGTATGATGTATATTATATACATGACTCATGTCTAGAGATCAATTAAGAGATTCAAATTAATTAAGCATGTTCATTAAACTCATACGATCGAATTTCTTATGCCCGTTTGTATCTGCCATTATAATCTGTGGTAGATGAAAGCCTGCAGGCTTTCCTGGACCACAAAAGGAAAATGGACTTCACAACTTTACAGATTAGTTGTTTTGTAAAAATATTCTACCAAGCTGATATCAATGCAATTTTTGAATATCTTTCTCCTTTAATATTATTCATTAATTCTTCAGTTCTAATATTATGTATAAGATATACAGTAAAAACACTGCTGAATTACAACAGATATAATTACTTGTGTTTGTTGGTTAGACCAAAAAAAAAAAAACACACACACACACTAGGTGCTGTGCTTGCCAGCTTAAGAGCACTTTTTATGGGTGCACTGATAACTATATACATACAAACAAATGCATATATACGTATATGCAGATACACATAATATCTGTGTAAATATATACTATATTTTTGTATCAAACACAGTACATATGCAAAAGATCTTAATCATATTGCATTATTTTCTTTTTTTGTTAACATGTATTTTAAATAAAACTAATTAATATTTTTTTTATTTTTAATTAATTCCCGGGTTCATATATATTATATATATTCCCGATCAGTCACACGATTTATTCCTCTCTTTTTTCCCCCTTTTATGTTGTTATTGTAATTGCCTTCAGTTCTAAAGAAGCAATAGTTCATATACAGTATTAATTTAAACTTTATTATTAATTTCAGGGGTCTAGTTTGAACTCTGCTTGTGTAATTTCAGCGTTTATATTGTTATTGTAATTGCCTTCAGTCTAAAGAATCATAGTTCATGTACAGTAATAATTTAAATTGTATTATTAATTTCAGGGGTTTAGTTTGAACTCTCCTTGTTTACATCTTGACTTAGATATATACTAGTTGAAACCGCATATATAAAAACATATTTATTAGGTCTCATTTGGAGCAGTTAAAAAGAAAAATAAAAAATTGTATAACAGGACAAAAATGATAAGAATGAAAAAGGAGAACAAAAAAAAAAAAGAAAGAAAAGAAAAGAGAGGGAAAAAGGAATGAAAAAATAAAACAAAAAAAATTACTTATGAAATGTTTTTTTTAGGGAAACGTGATTTAAAAAAAGTGTAGTTCTTCCAATCGTTTGTTTTCATTACAGGGATGTAGTTCTTTTGTTGCCTTAATTAGTTTTCCGGTGGCATTCCTTTCCACTTGATGTATATGTGCATTTAGAAGCATATTAACGATTCCAAGAAAAAAGTGTGGAAGCATTTTGTTGTATTACATGCGTTTTTTTGCACAAAGTAAAACAATTTATTGCAGAAGATTTTGTTACTTGATTAATTTTGATTTTTACCTTTACAGTAGAGATGCTTTAAATAAATGCAATGCACAAACCCAAGTGTGAGTGCTCCCGGAAAAACTTTTGATCTCTTGGACATATATATATAGACAAAGTTTCCGGTCCGGTACCGGAATGTATTTTTTTTTTTTAAATATATATATTTCTTCTTTAGAATATGTATATTTCTTTCTAAAACATATATATGTTGTATATTTTACCATAAAAGGAAATGTATAGTTTTAAGAGAAAATATACACATTCTAAAGAAAAAATATACATGTTTTATAGAGAAATGAACAAGTACGCTCCAGTCTAGCTACGGCACCAGATTGTGTATTTTTTCTTTGAAATATGTATATTTCTTCTTTAGAATGTGTATATTTCTTCTTAAAATATGTATGTTGATATTTTAATAAAATATAAATGTACATATTTTAAAGAAGAAATATACACATTCTAAAGAAGAAATATACATGTTTTATAAATAAATAATAATGCGTCCAATCTGAGTACGGACTGAGACAATTCCTATATATATATATATATATATATATATATATTGAAGACCATAATTATTAAATCCTAATTAGATTGGTACTTTACTAGCTAAGTCCCGTTTTAGCCAGCTTCTACTCAAAATTATTAGAACAAATGAAAAGAAAGAAAAAAGGAAAAATAAATGAAATCTCATCAAACAAAAAACAAAACAACAGGAAAAGAAATAAGCTTGAATGGTGGGAGAAAAGCTTGTATAAAAGTTAGCCGAAACTTACAGTATGTAAACTTCTTGAGAAATGCATCGTTGGAAACCTTGTTGAACAAACTAAAGAGGAAAAAATTGAAAAGAAAAAAAGAGAGGATTGTCATATAGCACGCTTAGTGTAAAGAATGTGAATACTAAGCCATGATTGTTTCAACTATTTGAACCTAAAAATTAAATTCAAATGGTAGTTCAAGATTCATTCAAACCCAACTTAATTTTAGAAACACCCCCTAAATTTAAGAGTATGAATTGTTTTCTACAGTGAAAACAATTTGTTTTTTATTTTTCTCCTTTTAACTTTAAGCTTAAAAATATAATAACCACTTCATTTCAATTCTGATTGAGATAATTTCTTTTTCAATGCATCCATAATGAAGAGAGGAATAAATCCTTATTCATACTGCATAGTTAAACATGTCATTTAAAATGAGGTTTTTAAAAATTTGTTACAAAATTTTAATTACAGTTTTCAATATACTTTAACTAAATACAGTTTGCATTTTTTTTCAACTTAAATTACATTTAATTTGAGTATCCAAATACCCGTTTGAATTACAATTCAAATCACGACAATTTAAATTCTAAAATTTAAATTAAATCACTATAATTCGAATAGCAAACCAAATAAAGCTTAATTATCATCGTAATCTCTCACAAGATTCTATAAATACTAATTGTCTAATGCATGTAATCTAAAAAATCTTTGTAATCTCTCTGGAGATTCTATAATACTAAATGGCTTTAACATCCGATCCAACAAACCTGAGATCAAAGCTTCTTGTCTTCATACTAAAGTTGGAAATTTTACGAAGAAGAGTGATTTATTATAGCGCAAGTTAAGAAGAAAACATAAGTTAGAGTAATTCTTAGTGAAGGAAATGTTGAGAAAAGTGTGTGTTGTCCCACATAGAAAATGGATGAAGATGTACAATGATTTATATACATGGAAAGACTTAATACGTAATAGGTTTACTTTTTGAGTCAAGTTGGATTTCTGAAATGTGTTGGACCAATTACACATGTGGTGTCTCCCCAACAAGTGGTATCAGTGCCGATGGTTTGTTCTGGGTCAAGCGATCATACTTGATTGCAGTTACAAATGCATATGGTAGAGCATTTGGTGGACTCGCATGGTTTCAGCTCTCTTTTCCATGCTTGAGTTGGCTCCCGTTGAGATGATGCTTGGATGTGTCGGCTACTTAAAACTTTAGTTCGAGGGGGAGCTAAGTGAATACACATATGAGTGGAAGATTGTTAAGAAAAGTGCATGTATGTGTTGTCCACATGGAAAGTGGATGAAGATGTGAAATAGTTTATATACATGGAAGGACTCAAGACCTAATAGGTTAATATTTTGGGTCAAATTGGACTCCTGAAGTGCGTTGAGCCAGTTACGTATGTGGTGTCTCCCCAACAAAAAAATATACCACTGGGTACATATGCGGAAGCGTTTATGGTGGTTTCGAGTCGGATTTCCAATTCAACTCCAATACACGTTTTGTCATGAGATAACCTCACGATACTCCAATCACGAACATGATCTTCATGCTCCAAGTTCCGATCCTCCATGATCTTCAGATAGCGTTTCGACGTATTTTTGTCATGCTCATTTTCTTTATGTCTCATTATCTAATTATTTATAACCACACTTATCATAAAATGAACAAACACAAAATATAAAAAGTATCTCTTTTATTATTTGTCGAAAAATAAATTACCTGATTACTTATCGGTCAAGATATTGAAACTATTTCATAATATTTTTAATACGATACTTTCCCATATCTCGTAGATTTTACTCCAAATAAAATTCAAGTGTTGACGTTTAGATTATATGCCATTATATGCGCCTCAAAATCCGACTCTTAGAAATAACAAATCAATGTAACGTCTCATCATTTAGCTCAGTGATCGCACTATTTAGGATATGGATGGTTTAACTGGTACACTTCACCCGGCCCTTTCAAAGATTCTAAATAGAATGCTGTATAATTAAAGTTATTGAGTTAATTTAATAATTACTTTCTTTAAAAAGAAAAAAAGTTTACAACTTAGAGCACCTTCAATTTAATATTCTCAAATTAGTAAATGCCAATGTCAAATTTTTATATTTCAATAGAAAAATCATTATCCAACGCAATGCTTGTATTAAACTTGGCATATGCTATATTAATTGGTGCCAATATTGAACGCCAAATATATAACATATGCCAAATCTTAATATTTGATTATTCCAGCTAGCTCCAAGTACTGTAGCATAAAACAACAGTATGTCAAATTGTAAGAATTTCAGTTTGACACATGTTGAAAAACTTTGATGAAACTATGGTGCAGCATTTATAATTGACTTTCCAATCTAACGCCCAGAAATTAGTCTTTATTGAAGTGAATAGTGTTTGGAAACTAATTATAATCCAAACTTTTTTACCAGTTCACGATCACTATTGTCATTATTTAAATAATTAAATAATTATAACTAAGGAATGTGAACAAGGCTTTTTTTTTATTTTTTTTATTTTGTCAGAAGTTCAACAAAATCTAGGAATGCACTGGTTAAAAGGATAAAAGATAAAAAGGGTAATCAGAGAATAATGTCAAAAAGTACTAATTCTAAGTGTCCATGCATTATATATACCAATTGGCCAGTCAAAAAGATAAGACCAACGTCTAGTTCCCTGTCACCACCGACACAAAGTGAATTGAACAAAATCGATTATTCGGCATAATAAACTGCTTTTGACACTAGGGCACAAAGAGATAAACGAAAATACTGCTGATTCGAAATTAGATTTTTCTCATTGTGGCTTGGCTTGCATGATCAATGGAATCAAATCTAACGTAGTTTAGCTATAAAGAGTCAACCAAATCTATTTTGCTTTGGGTGTGTTTAGAATTATTATTAAAACACCCAAAAGTATTTTACATAATAAACGATGCGACAATAGTGTTTAATAAAAGTATTAAAAAAAAGCACTTTACACACTAATTAACGCACTTTTTAAATTATTTTAAAAAAATTAATATGTGTAATTTTTAAATTTCACTTCTGCTTCTGCTCTGCTTTTACTTTAAGTAAGAGTAATACTTCTATTAAAAACACATCAATTATTATAAAAACACAATCATCTTAAACGGGCCCTTTTATATGCTGAAATGCATACATACATGCACGTTTTCCCCACTAATTAGCCTGTTATATATCCTTGATCTATTCTTATTTCTGGATTCATCGAACTTATATAAATTTATGATGAGACAAGAGATACGCAAAAAGTATATATATATATATATATATATAATATATATATATATAACACTTAAAAGTAGCGTTGTATTGTGCATTTCTGTCCACATATCAGTGACATTGGCAAAGACCGCACATTCATGATTCTCCCGTTGCCATTATAAGGAGGATAATAAAAAAGTGAATCCCTTTGAAAGACAAGCATCTGATAATGTTCACTATGCTTCCTTTTTTTTTCTACTCTACTAAAATATTTACGGCTTTATGCAATGATGGTAGCTACATTTATATATTTGATTATGTTAGAATCATTTCCACAAAAGGTCCTAGACTTTAATAGTTTCATTCTTATATTGATATATAAGAAAAGAATATGGAAAAATATCATTATTGTAAACTCAAGTGATATTATAAAAAGAAAGCAGGAAAATATATTAAGACTATATAGTATGTATTTTTACATTTTATTCTTGATTAATATCATTTCTCAATTAAATAACTACATTAGTTAAAAAGATATTAATAAAAAATATGAGATAAAAATTTAGATCCATATAATATAAAAGTAAGTTTATCAATTTTCTCATTCTCAGTTTATATATAAATATATATATATATATATAATATAAAATGCTGGTCCAGGAATTAGAGAAGTAATGGACCCCCGCCCCACGTTATTATCAGTTGTCACCGCGCAACATGCCACTCTCAAAGATAAGAATTGGGACTCATATTATTCCTGGAATATATAACTGAATCTTTTACTCATCCATTTTGTAATAATATGCTACATCAGAAAATATCTCCTACTACTTTAAATCATTTCTGATGTCTAATCAGCACTTTATAAAATAATTAATCTTATGATTAAGCTAAGTTCCGCAAATCAATGGTACAGCCCAAAATCTTTCCATTGTGTTGATTTGGATCTTGTTATGATCTAATTGAGGCGTCTATAGTGGATTTGACAATAATTTTCATATTTCAAAGAGAAAATTACAAGAATAGCCGTTGTTTTTCCTCAACCAATTATTTATGACATTTAAAAATATTGTCGTAGAATAAGAAATGTATTCTGATAGAATACGTAAAAATATCGTTTCAAAAAAAAAATATTCCGGTGCAATATGATATGAAAGATATGTACGAGAAAGTTAATGGCATAAATGATAAATTTTAGAGTTGATGGTAGAAATAAAATACTGTTATTTTTTATGGCATTCTTGAAAAGTTCTCAATTGCTAACTTAGTGGTATATGTAAGACTCAGTTTGACATAGTTGTGTCATTGAAAGCATTTATTGTAGTTGCATTTTTATTTAGAAGTTACTACAACTAGAATCATATATGTATTTGATAATTTTTTTTTATCAGAACAGTTGTGAATACTAGAAGCATAATTTTAAGTGTTTGATAAACTATGTATAAAATTATTATTGAGATCTATAATTACTACAATAGACATACTTTAATATACCTATTTAAGGTATTTGTTTTTATTTCTAATTTTAAGATTAATATTCATAATATTTTAATACCAAAATACTACAAAAAAAAATATAATTTTAATTTTTCTATTTGAAACATTTTTGATGTATTGTTGTTACTTGTTAATTGTAATATTTTTAACAAATACAATATTAAAGTAGAAAGTAAATTTCTGGTTTACTGTTGCTATTTTTAAATATGAGACGATTATGGTAAAGTATATTTTGTAAATTTTAAAAAATTATTTAAAAATACTGTGAATGTTCGAGTAACATTCACACATCACGAGTGTCGAGATCAATCAAGATTCTTGATTGTTGGATTATCGCATAAAGATTCTCAGGTCGACGTTGATCATGGATACAAGTTGAGAATACTTTCTCTTTATGTGGCTAATTTTATGGAAAACCCCTTTCCGAAAAGGGGGGTATAGATATTTCTTTCTTTACTTTATTAGTCGAAGAGTAGTTGAGAGACAAAACTTTCTCCATCATGGTTTTTTTTATATGCATATACTTTTTGTTTCAGCCAAAGTAAACGCGTATAGAAAACTGAAATAAACCAAAATGAAAATTAAAGATCATGCAAGTGAAAAGTGTCTGGCCTGCAAAAATGCTTATACATAGTGCCATTTTATAATCATATGATATATCGCACCTCATATTTATGCGTCGCATGGCCTAATTGCAATCACTAATTTGTAAGGTCAGTATGAATGTGGTATACATACATACATATATATATATATATGTATATGTATGTATGTATTTTCAAGTGCTTGGTTGCTCAATCAATCAAGTCTAATAATGACGATATGATTGGAATTGACATGAATTGGTTATATGGGGCATAAATTTCTGACCACAAAGATAGAAGACAAGTATCAAATTGCATTGAGTTATAAAAACTGTCTGGGCGACAAGTAGACTAGCCGCCTGGTACGCTTGTCATGCCTGTCCCCACATATTGCTATAACCATTCAGAAGAAATTGTGATCACCCTCGACAGTTTAATTAACATATCAAGAACCATCAAATTGAACAGATTAAAAAAAATCAAAACAAAAAACCACAATAAGTAATGAGGAAAAATACTTATGTTTGGTGTGTGAAAACTGGTCGTATATATATGTGTGTGTGTTAAAAAAGAACAATACAAAAGATTAATACTAGTTTGTCTTTAATTTTTATTTTAAGAAAAAACTTGAAACACAGATAATTTCTTATTTTGGATGTACTCTAGAAACATCAACTTATACAATCTGTAACCTAAAAAAATAAAAAATAAAAAGTTAATCAAATCAAGACTGATGATCGAATTATTATTATTATATCACAATATCTTACGTTGGCAATATCTTATTATATCACAATATCTTACGTTGGCAATATTATTATTATATGAGTATTATTGATGTAAAACATATATCGTTGGTTTATTACCAATAGCGTTAAATGTAGTATTACCATTATTATTTTCGGCTTCTAAATCATTATCATCATCATTATTATTACTATCCCCAAGGATGAAATTTTTTTGCCTTAAAAACACAATAAGAGTAGAGCTATTTTTCTTATCTTTTGCAAATAAATATAATAATTGACAAAGTCTTAAGTCCGACACCTATATAGTTCGATAAATGTAATTTTTTTTGTACTCCCGTGTCATCGTTCATATTTATATGTAATATTATCTCTGTTTAAGTGTAATATACTTAATGTTACATGTATTTAGCATTTTTTTTGAATATTAGACTTAAGGGAACTGAATTTTACACACTTGAATGAATAATGTAACATAAAATTACAAAAAAAAAAAAAAAAAAAAAAAAAAGTTATATTTGTCGGACTGGTCCGGTGTCAAACTTAAGACATTTCTTATAATATAGGTTTAGTATAGTTAAACTTCAGCATTGATTCATCCATTAAAATAAAATAAAATAAAATAAAATAAAAACCATATTGATTTCTCCGGATCAAAATCTGAGGATCAAATAGGTGTCACGTCTCAAATACAAAGAATACCAGTAGCACATTGCACACAATTAGTCCTGCATCTTCATGATCAACCTTTTTCCCATTATTCAAAGTAGTCTCTCTCCTGACTTATTAAAGTCTAATATTATCTCGAATACTTATTTTTATTCGCATTCTCATGATTTTCAGACCCCGAACATCAATATATCGCTTCTCAACCCTCGCAATCAATTCAAGACATAAAGCTCACCAATCGTGTAGGCTTGCCATAAAAAATTTCCCAAATATAGAAAGTTGTTCAACTGCTTTTGCTTGTAAATCATGGAAATAACTGTACGTGTAACAAATAAACAATATAAAGAAAGTCTTTAATTGCTTTTTGCAGCAACTTCTAGCAGATAGCGAAGCGTGTCAGAACCAGTCAATTTTGTCAAATTGCCCAAAACCAAAACCCATATGCAGTTACGGAGGCTGATTTTTATCAGAGCCAAGTGGGGAAAGCATAATCAGATTATTTATTCATGAGAAAGCACAAGACGCCAAAACAGTCTTGTCTGTCCACATTATTACCTTTGTCACTCAAGTACCACAGCAGCAATACATAGCATGTTTCACTATCAACCGCAATGATTGAGAAAAAAGTCTTAACAATAATAGTCTAATTTCTACAGTGTCATTGGCCTATATGCATGCATGTTGCACAGTAGCTAACTATAGTAATAATTATAATTTAAGAGTATTCTAAGAAATTATTTAAGTTCCGTTTATTTTACTGATTTATGTTTAGAATTTGAGTTTTATTATAATAAAAAAATTTAAAAAACAGTCACATTTAATTTTTTTACTACAGTAAAAAGCTCTCATATAAAATAACATCTTAACTCGAATTAATAACTTGAATCAACAAAGTAAACGGATTCTCAGTTTGCAATTTATAGTTTTTAATTTGAATTAAAATATAATTTTATCTTAAAATTTTTAATTATAATAAAAAATTAAATGTAATATTTTATTAAAAATTTTAACTAAAATAAAATTAAAAAATTAATAAAAAAATTGAGGATGGATAGTGGTGGAAATGTGGGTACGGATATAATTGAATAAATGAAACATGACAATTGTATGGTAGAGGTTGTTTGTCAATGAAAGGAAAATAAGAGCATATTCTTGGCCATTGAAATAGTGATCTGATTGGGTAGCCTTAGCAACCAATGAAAGACCTTAGACAGCTGCAGGCGTAGCTAGGCAGATTAGGGCTAGGCCTAGCTACTAGCCGAGAGCAACAGTAGCTCGTTAATTTAAATTTTTAATTTAAGTTGAGATGTAATTTTATGTTATAGTTTTTTATTATAGTAAAAAATTTAAATGTTACTGTTTTTAGAGTTTTTTACTGTAACAAAACCTGAATCAGTAAAATGAACGGGACATGAGGCTATTGGTTGGCCCAAACTATACTACGTATAAGAAAAATGGATAATCTTGATAAATACTCTTTGAAAATGTATGGATCAGAATTTTTGCTATTTATTCTTAATTCATAACTTTTTTAGTCAAATAATGATACTAATAAAAGGATATTTATCAAGAGTAAGAGGAAGAGTATAGACTCATGTACTCTTAAAGGTAAATTTCACAATTTTCTCAAGAGGGGAAATTATATAGAATTCAGACATAAACTTTATGTGAAATTGTCGGTTTAGTTCGCTAATTTGAGTTTTTAATTCGAATTAAGATATGACTTTATGTGAGAGCTTTTTACTATAATAAAAAAGTTAGATGTGACTATTTTTGTGAGCTTTTTACTATAATAAAATTTAAATTTTAAACTCAAATCAGTAAAATAAACGAGACTTTAGAATTATCGTTTGAGCGTTTTTAATACTCTCTTTTTTTAGTTGTTTTAATGGCCATTGCTGCAATTCCACGGGGTAGTAATGTGAAATCTCATTCAACAAAAGTAGTCTGACACTTTGCTGGTACACAGGCAACAGCCGGTTTTGTGTAAAGGAAGGTTGAAGTAGCTACACGGTTTCAAGAAAACTGTTTTTGTAATTTATTATGTTAAGCAAGGTTATAATTCTCATTCTGTACCAATATAGTATGAATTATACGTGCAAAAGCGGTATTCAAGTAGCAAGCTATAGGGAGATGATATTATATTAACAGGAGATTATGAGGAAGAAATGAGTAAGCTAAAAACACCCCTAGCCAAAGAGTTTGAGCGTAAAGTCCATGGTAATCTCAGATTTTTTCTTGGAATGGAAGTAGCTTAATCTAGAAAGGGTATCTTACCCTCTTAAAGAAATTATGTTCTTGACCTTTTAAAAGAAACGAGAATGCTTAGTTGCAAGCCTGTTAATACACCCCTAGACTCAACAGTAAAAACTTGGGACAAAACTTGATAGTGTTTCTATAGACAAAGGTAGATATCAAAGACTCGTTAGGAAATTTATCTATTAAGACCTGACATTAACTTCTCCGTAAGTGTGGTGAGTTAATTCATGAACTGTCCAACAGAGGAACACATGGAAGCAATTTTTCGAATGTTAAGGTATTCCAAAATGACTCTTGGAAAGAGTCTGTTCTTTAAATAAAAAAAAATAAAAAAATAAAAAAAAAACACAACCAAACAGAAACATCGAGATACTTACAAATGTTGATTGGGTCGTATCAGCCATTGATCGTAAATCCACTCCTAGATATTGCACTTATGTGTAGGGAAATCTCGTTACTTGGTAGAGTAAGAAACAATTAGGTGTGTCAAGAAGTAGTGCAGAAGCAGATTTTAGAGTTACAGTACATGAAATTTGTGAGGAAATTTGGCTGAGAAGAATTCTTGAAGAACTAGAAATTCAGAGTTGAAAAACTCAAAAAATGTTCCGTGACAATCAATCTGCCATCAATATTGCCAAAAATCTAATTTATCATGACAGAACAAAACAAGTAGAGATAGATCGCCGCTTCATTGAGGAGAAAATGGAAGGGGGAATAATTAAGCTACTACACTTGCCAACATCTCTCCAAAGGGTGGACATTCTTACCGAAGCTCTGCCAAGGAACCTCTTTAATGATCTGAGTACCAAGTTGGGACTCATCAACATATAAAACCAAATTTGGGGGTGACTCTGGAAATTCTACAATTAATTTTCCTGATTTCTAGCGGTAAATTAGTTGTTTTTTTTTTTTTTTTTTTCCTCAAACAACAGATTTTGGTGGATTGTGACTAGATCTCATAGTAATTTATTTTTTAGTTTATTAGTATGTGTTTGACTTGTGATTAGGTATAATTAGCCCTATTTTTTTTTTTTTTTCCATAGATGACTGATTGTGGTCGATTACCTCTTTTGTATATAATAATGTATTCCTTTTCTGAATGAAATGAGGCAAAATTATTCCTTTTCCAAAATCTTAAGAAAGAGGAAACTGCCTCCACCTGATCCTCAAAAGTTTCTAAAGAGGGGCAATGCCTCAATTGTCAATTGAAGAATATGCAAAAGCTAATGCACTTGCTTTGGCAAAAATATTTTCTCAAAATAAAGGAATGATTTTGACACAAAACCCTCATCCCGTCTAAAAGCTCGTTTCGAATAAACAAAAGCCAATTGCCCAGATATGTTTTCAAGATCCTCCTCCTTCTAAATATGTTGAAAAAACAAGTTTCGCCTATTGAATAATAATTATAATTTAGGTCTTGTTCATTTCACCAATTAGAGTTTTCAATTTTAATTTTGCTACAGCTAAAAACTCTTTTAAAAAATCACATTTAACTTTTTTTACTAAAGTTAAAAACTCACATAAAATCACATCTAAACTTAAATTGAAAACTCAAATAAGTGAACTGAACGAGGCGTTAGATAACCATTTGGCAAGTTGCTCAAATGATTTTCCCAAAAGATATTTATGCCAAAGGATCTTAAAAAAAAAAGCACAAAAATTCAATATCTGTAAAACACTATTATGAAAATGAGGAAACAAATATTATGAACTCATTCCACAGCATAAAATTCTCAAGGTTTTGACACCATTTGCATGGAGTAAGGATTTATCCCAGCACACACACAAAAAAAAAAAAAAACTCATAATTTTGATCCTATTCGTTACGATTATTGGGATTATATGGATGCATGACATTATTGTTTCCTTTATGAAAATTACAGATACCGGCATTGATGATTCTTCTATTTTAAGAGAGGAGTTAATTTATAGAACCTGTTCTTGATGGGTGCATAATTTTCCTTTAAAAATATCAACAATCTCAAAATGCAGAAGAAAATGGAATTCCCATAATACTTTCTTTTCAAATTTCCATGTCTCATGGATCACTGCTTGGGATCTTAAAGCTTATTCAAGATCCACCCAAAATTTCCTGCAAAGTCTTCAGGGTAATATGATGGCAAGAATACACTGCTTCCCATGTCTATCCAGCATAAATATTATGAGATTAGGGACACAAATATTATGACTCGTTCTACAGCATAAATTCTCGAGGTTTTGACACCATCTGTATGGGCTAAGGATTTGTCCTAGCACCAAAAATTAACAGTAACTCCTATTTGCACAAGTCCTATCGCAAATAGCTGTGTTTTTTCTGATGATTTCTTATTGAATTTTTTGAAAATAGTTGAAAAAGTTTCAAATTCTTGAGCAAATGGAACTACATGCTCAACAGTCTTAACAAAATAATCTACACCAAAGGAAAACTTTCCTTGTTTATAGATTATAATTGGTGGCGCTTTAGGATTGCTAAGGTCCTTTTCAATACTAGCAAAAGTAATTTCTTCTGAATTAACTATTTGCCCTAAATAATTTCATTTTGTTTTAAACCATAAAAAAAATAAATAAATAAATAAAATTATATGTTTTTGATTTATTTAAGCAAGGAAGAAGACACACACACACACACACACGTGTAATGCGACATGTGTAATGCGAAGTTGATTGAAAGGCCGTGGAAGGTGATACAAAAAGAAGACAAGCAAAAGTAGCAATAGTGGAAGACAAGGTGCAGGGAATATGCAGAAAATGGAAAACCATAGTGCTTCATATAAGACAAGGTGCAGGGAATATGCAGAAAATGGAAAACCATGGTGCTTCATATTGAATATAGAACAAAAGTTATGAAAACTTTAATGCTACTACGAAAAGATTTATAACACTACAATGTAACAAACTCAAAGCTAAAGAAAAGCGGAATAAATTGAGCTTTCAAAATAATAAAGTAATTCAGCTTGTTCATCTACCATAAACCATAACCTGATATTCCATCAGAGAATAAGGAGAAATAAACAGAGGATAGTATTTTTAAGATTTAATAATTAATAGTAAACTAAATGAGCAATAGTTCTTGAAATATACATATTAACTTCATATAAGCATAAACACAATTTAATCAAACCATATAAAATGTATTACTTTTAAAATGGCAAAACAACGGCTTAACCACATCTTAACATCAACACTCTTAACATATGGTTATAATCCAAACTGCATTTTACTAAGTGCATGTCAATACCAAGAACATATTGCTATCAATATTATTTACATGAAGTTTACTGTTAATTTTTTTCTAAGGAACACTATTCAACATAATACCAACATCCTTTCAACTTGGTATTACTTATTAGCAATGGCTAGTACCAAGTAGGGAGAACGGAAAAATTGGTACATCCTCCCCGTTGATACCAATTGTTACATCCTCTCCACTTTTGTGCGTGTTCACTAATACATATGGATATGGTTATAATCCAAATTAACAGTAAACTTCTATGCTTGTCCACTAATACCAAAATGGCGAGGATCATAGTGGTTACATGGTTAGAAAATAGATAGGGCCAGATATAGAGAACTACTCATAAAGCTTCAGTAAAATATATATGTTTAAGAGATATCTGATTCAGAGGGTGAAATCAGTAATTTGAGTGGGAAATATTTGAGGATGGACTAGTGTGATTTTAATCCAACAATGTTTAACCTGGTGAGAGTATAATGTAATTGAGAATGAACCTTGTTCAAACAGTATACCTTGTGCTGCCTGTTGTCCTGACCTTGTTTAAAGGGCAAACAGTCTTGTACAAGGTTGTGCATTCTCTATCAAGGTTGCCTCCTTCAACATTGTACAAGCCAATTACAAACTTTGTACAACAACCAACCTTGTACATAAGCCCTCATACAAGCTAACCCTGTACAAACCAACATTGTGTACGAGCCAACCTTGCACAAGCCAACCTGTGCAACCTTGCTAGCCGTGCAGCGACCATGTACAAGATGTCCAAGCCTACCTACCTTGTACAAAATGCCCAACCCTGTTTAATCTTATGCTATTTCAACCTTGTGCAAGAAAGCTGCATCGTACCAATGTCAGCCAACCTTGCACGGGTTGCTCCTTCCTGGCCTATAAATAGGCACCTCACCGGGCCAAAACAGAACAGGTACCACAACCGAATACAGCCAATCCTAGATTTCTAAACACAATTACTTCCAAGGCACCACCTCTATTACTCAGTTTTATCACTAGTACGGTAGTACCTATAATTCCTGCAAACAAGGTTTCTCTTATGCCGTCACCCTCACCATTCTCACAATCACCTTCACTGCTCAAACCAGGAGTTGGATTTTCCCGCAGTCCATACTCGATATTATCCTGCTTTATGCTTATAATCTTTGAGTCCGTTATTGTAATACTCAAGTTCTGCAGTATTGATGTGGAATAAGATTTCAGCATTGTTACATTGTTTTATAATCCAACCTTTTACATTTTTACCCTTTGTTGTTTAAATGTTCCCAACAAACCCAAAACAATATACATGTGTGTGTGTGTGTGTGTGTGTGTGTGTGTGTGTGCACGACTGTGCGTGTGTATTTTGTCTGAAGAATTCTAGTTGATGCTTTAGATTGGAAGAAGATTAGCTGGTTTCCAATCAAAAAATATATATATATATATATATATATATATATATTTGAGACCAAGGCAAGGCGCTTACCAGAACTAGTGATATCTCAACCCACGATCAAGGGAGCATCCAGGTATAGTGGCTGATGGCCTTGAAAACCAGCAATGTGCTGCTGGCCGGTCACAAAACTGATGCGATATGGTCTCGCTGTGCTTAAGAAAAACGACTAATTGATCTCAACTTACATATACATAAGCATAAAAATCATCATACTTTTCATGCTAAACTAATAAATCTCTTCTACCCCTATCCTTTTACTTTCCATTTTATTTACCAAGTCAGGTAAAGTCACTGCTATTGTATTTAGATATCAAAAACTTGACCGAAGAGATACCAAAATGTGATTCAGTTAAATCCAAAAAGAAAAATAAATCCAAAAGGAAATATAAAGCCAAAAAGATCAAGGGAAATTTTATAAATGTGTTTGCGAGTGAACTAATTTTATCACTACATTTCAAGAGTGTTTGAACTAGCAGACTCTTTTCTCCTTTCAATTGGCGTAGATATATAAATACACAGAAGGAATAGCTAAGACATATATCTCAGAAGAGAGAGATATCATCAATAACAAGCAGTATCATACATCAAATCAGCTTTTTTCAATGCTTTGACTTAATCCCACCATAGCAGTATTACCAACTTGTAATTTTCAAGAGCAACTGCAACAATTAATCTTCTGATTCCAAGTCACCCGTTCTTACGTCCTCTTTGAGTGTGTGACTATGAAGAAGCCGTGTAAAACTTGTGGTTGTGTCCAAGAAGTAAAGAATAAACGCCATTACGATGGAGCAAACAAACATAGGAATAGGGCCAAAAATCCAGAGGAAGAGAGGGAATGACAGATAGAATGCTCGCAATCCGAGAGACCAAAAATGGCTTCCTCGATTCAAATTTCTTGCAACATACTCAATAGAATCTTTTCTGCCTCTCCATGTAGGTACAGTTGCCAAGAAACTTACATGAGCATAGTATCTAATAGACTGGACATTGCAAAGAAAGGCAACTAGGAAGCACAACAAGATGCAAAAGTACTTGATTGAAGAGAGAGTAAGGGTCTTATTGCCATATACTAACTGCGATGCTTTGTCACCGGATTTTGATGAGCTGCTAACAAATACACCAATCAGGGAACTGAGAGTGATAGCTGTTGTTGCCAAAAGTGTCGATGCCATGATGTTGTTGCGTATTGTTTGCACGGTCAAAACACCATTCTTCAACGGGTCCTGAAAATAATGAAGTGAAATCAATTCCTGAACTCCTGGAATAAAACTTAAATTTCAACAGCATTTTCCCAAGAAGTCACTCAGAAGAACAATACCAATTCAAGTATAAGCTTCTAGAAAGTATATTAAGGGCAATCGGTTGCTCATTATTATCATGAAGTAAATCATGCTTAAAGGGCAGAAGCATGGTGTATGTATGAACTAAATCATGCAAAAAGTGCACCACCTGACCACCAATGAATAAGAATTTCCTAGAAAATGTTATGTAAATCACCTTTGTTGCAAATATTAAGGAATAAGAATAACCGATGACGCATACATGGCATTTTCAACAGCAATCCCGAACACCTAATTGCAAGTAAGAAACTGATGTACTTTCCATAAGGCTGTTCTTCAAGGATCTCTTCAAGCATTCATTAAATCATAGTTACCTCAGAATATTTCTCACACAAACATATATAATTGGTTTTTATTGGTCAGTGACTTAAAAAGGAGCACAAAGGGAGCCACTACATGGAAAAACTATTAATGATAAGAATAAAACACAATATAAAGAAAATAAACGGACACTAAGAGAGGTTAGACAATATAGTGAAAAAACCACTAGTTGAGAGAACATGAACGCACAAAAATGGAGACAACGGAGTGAGTGATTCAGCATCTACAGCTCAGTGCACACATGAGCATGTGGTTCTGTTCTTAAACAGAGCTATGCATTTTTGGCTTGTAATTAAATAAATGCTGATGTATGATTTTCGTTTTGGTAGGACTATTAGTTTCAAGTGACCATGTGTTTGGTCACTCTTGTACTTTCTTTCGACTAAAGAGGCGTGAATTCCCTAGAGGAGATCAAATATGTTATTGTAATCTTTTGGGGTTTGCTCTGTTAGTGAAGATTTTCAGAGGTTCGGGTTCGTAGCAAGCATTATCTTTCTATATTTCTCCTCTACAGGTTGACTCCTTCATCAGTGAGAAACATTAGCTTCTATCATTCGCACAATTCCCATAAGTGGTGGAACGAAATTTCAGAAACACTACCATCATTTGACAAACCATCTCAATTTTGTCAGTATTATTTCTATGTTCCAACTAAATAAAATTACCAAGCCATTGAGATTATGTCTAATCATCAGGAGGATGATAAGCAGATTGACTTATTTCGTGATTTTATTATTCCAGCATTTCTTTACTCATTCCAAAATGCATCATTTGGTATAATAGGCCTTGTTATGACTCAGTTTTGCAGAGACCAAAAAATTTAGACTTCACAAGCCTAATAAATTCACCCTTTATGTTCTTATCCCACTCTCTGTTAATGATTCTGCCAACCTCCTCCCCAGTTCCTCTACTTCTCTGTCTTTCCAGTTCTTTCCTTTACTACATCAACAGCAATACCTCAAACATCAATTACGGGATAGTTTCAAATACTGCATCATTTCCAGTCCTAATTGCTCAATTAGGAACAAACATGTGAAGCACAAGAATGATATGTACAACCACCGTCTTTCCCGTTGATCAAACTCCACCATCAAGCTCCAACCTAGTGAAATAAGCTGTCTATAAGAGGAAATACTCGGTCACAGCCAGCTTCCCCATTTTCAGTTCACCGATGTATTGAAACCTGTCAAATAAATTCATATCCTGAGGTTCACAACATTGCCTGGTGGTGACCGCATTCCTCTCCAATGTTGAGGGGAAAAAAAATCTGAAATCCTAAAAGAACATTGCGGTTACAGCTCCGAACAGACGACCCCTTGAAAGTCTTACTCTGAAAGTATAGTAGATAGAAGGCTATGACATGTTTATGTATCGAACATGTGATGCTTAAAAGGAGAATGGACCTCTAGAAGAAAACCTCTGGGCTTAAGGTATTGTTCAAGAATGGAAATCTGTACAATCATTATGGTCGCTTGGTGTTTTATTTATGTACTTTCTTCCTTACCTCCTGTATCTTCTTGTTATATTAGTGTTTAAAAAAAAAATTAAAAAAAAAAAATAACAAACACAAACACAAACACAAACAAAACATAAGTTGATACCAAATCACTCAAAAGCCAGAACAAGGAGTAACAGAGATTCTTCAAACTATCTTTAGCGTTCAATTAAAATTTTGCGGACCATGAGAATATAGGGAGTAAGTAAGAATTTACACAGAACAGAAGCTAAGCCAAGAATTATCCGGAAGATTTCGAGCACCTAACTTCTAAAACCATCTCAAAGTCTCTCCCAGCCAACTCTAAAAGCATAAATTATGAGCTCACTAAGAGAGACACAACAATATACTTAATTGTGAGAGATTCCAGGACTGTACAGAAAACGGCGATCCAAACAGAATAAAATACTACAAACCCAGCAAAAAGTGGGCACTTTTTAATAGCAAATTCCAATTGAACTTGAAGAGAGAGAGAGAGGGAGAGAGAGACTAACATCCATCATGGAGAAGACCCATTGTTGACGAGACTCGGCGTTAAGACCAATAACAGTTCTTCTGGGATTCCAGCGAATGGTGAAGAATAACCAAGCGTGGTATATTCCGAACAATAAAAGACCCAGCGGCACCAGAACCAAGTCCAGAAACGACTCCTCCATATTCAGAATTCAGATAAACTCTTGAAGTTTCCAAGATGAAAGGTCGAAAGATCAATTGAAATCAAGAATTGGAAACAACAATGAACAAAACACACTCGTTAAATGAAAATAAAAGAAGAAAAAAAGAGTATCAAAACAAATGTTAAAGTTAAAAATGTTTGAAATCCTAGTCATGTTCCCACTTCTTTTTTCTCTTTTGTTCTTTTAAATTGCCGTATATATACAGGAGATATATCGTCTACATGTATTATACTAGTGGATTACCCGTGCAAATGCACGGATATGCAGTTGTTTAATTAACAGCAATTTAAATTAGAAAAATATATAAAAACACACACATATATATACAGGAGAAAGAGAAAAATATGTTGATAAATTAAAATTAATAAGTTAATAATTTACATAAATTAATAAATAAGTTAAATTATTGTTTTTATTTATAACTTGTCAAGTTAATAATTTGTCTGATTATGAACCATAACTTGATAAGTTATTGTCCATAATTCAAAGTTTTTGTCCATAACTTGTCTAGTTATGTACCATAACTTAACAAGTTTGTATATAATTTATCTGATTATGAACTATAACTTGACAAGTTATGGCCTATTAATTTCTATAACTAAAAATTGGTCTATATACTTTCTTAAGTTTTTTATATTTGCTTATTTTTTACTATTTCTATATATATATATATATTTATATGTTTATAAGTTATTGTAAATTTGTAACACATATATACACATTTATTTATATCTTTACTTTTCTAAGTAAAAATATACAAACTTATTTATAGATATACAAAGATTTGTTCATATATCTACTTCTTTTTGTTTTTGCTTGTTGTTTCTTCCGAGCTAAAGTTAAGAAAAAAGGAAATAGTAAAATAGTTATTATTAAATTGTAATAAATACTAATAATTGTGTGCATATTAATTTAAATATTTAATATAATATATAACATATAATTTTACTTGATTTGCTTTTTTTTTTCGCTAAACTTGCGAAAGAGATAAATTCGTGAGGGATTGAAATAGTGTGAATTGACTTTAAAAGTGATGTTATTTTTTTTGAAGAT
>JACAGA010000019.1:3172047-3212401 GCA_029231665.1 Morus indica
CAAATTATATCAATCTATATTTCTCAAATTATACAGAAATTTGAGCGGCTTACACTCTTTGCAAACTGCCCATTAAGTTCCCTGCTAGTTAATTACCCCACATTATCCCGTAAATTTATCTCACTTTCATTGCCACCTCCAAGTTTGATGTATCCAACACTCCCCCAAAAAGAGAAAACACAAAAACAAAAAAGAGAGAGAAAGTAAGAAACATTTGTACCAGCTCTACATCTCAATTATCACTATGAGCAAGACAAACTTACAAGCAACTTGACTCATATACATTGACACAGAAAGAAATCTGTTTTATAAAAGTCATTTTACTCCACCAAATGGTACTTATGTTCATCTGGAGTGGTGATCAGAAGAAATAAATTTTACTACTGTAAACCCCCACAACGGATAACAAATACCATAAAGACAAGAAATTGCATGAATCAATCTTTTTTTTCGTGGTCAACATCATCATTAAACCACTACAAACAGCCTGCAACCGTACAAAATAGCAGTGTAATATCAAAAAGTAGAAAGTATAGTATCATAAGACAAGGCAAAAAAAGAGTACTTACCCAAGTCAACATCCCTATCTTTACCATATTCAACAACAAAACCATGGTGAGAGTCAAGAGTCGCTCCCCCAACTTCAGGAAAGAACACTAAAAAGAAAATACAAAACCTAATTCAGTTCCCAAATATTTAGCCATCGTACTATTAGCAAGTTCCGCTGTATTAAATATCAATGATTTGTGCATATTCATAGTTAGCAACCATGTTCACCTTTTGATATGGGACGAATGAAACTCTCCATAAGCTTGTCGAGCATGGTTTCAAGGCCAAAATCATCAAGAACCGCACCATATCGATTCATTGTATTTGGCCGCATGATCCGGAACTTTGCCTCATTTACCCATTTTTCAAAATTCTCCACCTAACCATCAAAAACATCATATCAAAAAGAGTATCTAAAAGAAAAGGATAAGGCAAAAAGAACAGCGATGTGCCATATGTACTACTTAAGATTGTAAGCAAACTAAAATGAAAATCGGAAAGCTTAAGTTGCCTCCCTTAACTTCAGTAAATAGGTATTTTAAATCAACCTTAGCTAGCTCAAATTGTTAAGAGTAGACAAAAATACACACATTCAATCCTACATTACCCACGAACCATATGCTGGGGATCACGCATTGCCCCACTGCAATCCACTTATCATCCATATATTACAGACCATGTTGCCCCGGTGCCTTTATCTCCATTTATTTTTTAATAACTTAACTTCATGAGGGATGATTTGATATCTGACCACAGTCTAAGGGGGATATTACTCAAGTCGACATGTCAATATGGCAATATGACACGCACATCTCTCAGAGGGAAGAGAAAATTTGACACACCAGTGAAAGTTAAGGGATATTTCATAAGTTCTTCCAAAAGAAAATACCTCGGATACCAACAATTCACAGAAGGAAGGCTGAAGCATCTCAAATGTAAACACGCCAGGAGAGGGTTCAGTCATAATACTTCTAAAGCTTTCCTCGGTATTATCACTAATTGCCTTCAGAAATGAGGGAACAAAGGTACTTGCAGGGTGCACTGTGTATAACTCTCTATGTAGAGGCTGCAAAAGAAGGTCAGAGCAATTGTAAATCTCCATTAATCTGAGGTAAACAGGAACTGAGAAGATTTTCTTTTAAGAGGAGAAAAAAGAAAAGTGAGAAGGAAAATCTTGATAGAATTTGTCCTTTAAAGCCCCCCCCCCCCCCCCCCCCCCCCCATGCTTCGGCATATGCAAAGTTGCAAACTCAAGCAAGTTATCATACACCTACCTGATAATTTGATATAATCTTCTGCCTGTATTCCCTTTGTTTCTGAGCCTGACAAAAAACATAACAGGAAAGTCAAATGTTTGTGAGGAGGGATATCATAAATTCAAATAAAGCAAACAAGCAAACACTAAACTTATCTTCCAGACAAACAAAAAAGGAAAAGGCAATAATAACAAAAGGTACTTGCACAACATAAATTGGAGTGGCATATGATACCATATTGGTTATTAAGAGAGAATGCTAAGTTGCTTTGGAAGTTTGTATGTGTTGCCATAGACTGCAATGTTATGCATAACTTGCTTGCCTAGGAACAAAAGGTTACAGTTATACAATTAATTTAAACATAAAGTAACATTAGTAAACCAACACATGTTTCAAGTAAGATAACAAAATCTAGCAATATGCAGAGAAAAAAAAAAAAAAGGATTATTATCATTGGTGCCCCTAAACTTTGGGTCATTCCCAATTTACCCTTTGAACTTTAAAAACTCACACTTTGCCCCCTGAATTTTAAATTGTTCCCACTTAACTCATTCTGTTGGAATTTTTGTTACAAACATATGAAAAAAAAAAAAAGAGAATAATGCAGTCACATGCTCTCTCTGTTTGAATACCTGTTAAAAGCAAATGGATAAAAACCACATGACAACACTTAACCCCTTTTCTTCTAATCTAATTTTAGCATAAATTCTTACAAAAAGGCTTAAATAGGACAATTCAAAATTCAGGGGAGAAAAGTGAAAGTTTTCAAAGTTTAGAGGGCAAACTGAGAATAATTCTAACGTTTAAGGGACAACTGCGATAATAATTCAAAAAAAATAACTAAACAAAAGTCACTCTTATCCTATGATGGTTTTCGACCTAACCAATAAGTTTAAGCCCATTCAAACCTATTAACCAAAGGAGCCAGTTATTTTTTTTCCTAAGTGAATGGATCAAATTTTACCGCCAGAGATTAGACCAGAAATTCCTACTGGGCATTAACTCATGCTAATTTTTTTTCCCTTTTTTTTTTTACAAAATACGGAATCGAACCCATTAGTTCTCACTTTCCAAAGACGTCGCATACACCTAAAAAGGGAAAAAGAACAACTTAACCAAAAATGCACAAAGAAAAACAACAGCATAAAGTGAAATTATATATATATATATATTTCTGCAATGATGATTACTCAAGCATCGTTTAGTTTTCGAAGTTTTTAATTTAAATTGAGATATAATTTTATATAAGAGTTTTTAACTATAACAAATTTAGAATTAAAAACTCGAATTAGTGAAATAAACGGGACTTTAAAGTTCAAATCTAATCTTCCCCCTGCACAGCAACATCTTTAAAAAAGGAAAACAAAGCTCAAGGGTGTTTCGGTCATTTCAGCCTCCTATAACATGCCCGTTAGCATAACAATACTCCCGAAACCCTAAAGTTGCAGAAGGCACAAACTATAGCGAACTAACAACAATTGAAACCAAATTCACCAAAATTTCCCTCGTTTTCCTCCGAATTCTCGGGAACCAAACAATGCAATAATTAAAAAAAAAAAAACTCACTCTGTTACGTTCCCCATGGGGCAAGTACTTGAGCAAAATGTCCCTCATGAACTTGACCTTATTATCTCTCGGCACGCTCAGCATTGTCGGAGGCAAATACCTCTCCAGAGAGCTGAAGATTGACGGACTGAAATCCAATTGCAGGTCCTCGTAGCTCTCGGGCTTGTGCTCTTTGCTCGGGTTCAGCCTCAGCCTCTGGTTCGGCCCGCTCGCCACAGAAGATCGCATCGCGTCGACCGAAGCGGCGCCGTTTCCTACCGCCGACGAGTCGCCGGAGCCGCCGTCGAGCGACATGGCCGGAGTCGAAAGCTATACTGAGGGATCAATCTTCAACCGCGGATTGGGACATTTGGAGAAATCAGAAGGAGAATTGTGAGGGAAATTGGGGTTTTTTGATGGGATTCACATTCACGTTGTTGTTGATTTTGGACGTGAAAAGGGGGGTAATTCCGTTGCAGTTAGGGTTTGGGTTTGGCACAGTTTGGATTTGGAACTGCACAAGTTCAACTTGACACGATGTGGGTATTTTTTTTCCTAATTTTTTATTGGTAGATTTTTAGATAATTAGGCGCGTAGTTTGCACGCCAAGGGAAGGAACGAACGTTATTGGGGTTTTCAGGGAGAGTACCACTATGCTTCTGTTAGCCGTTAAGCCCGACCCGAACATAAACAACGCTTACCAACATCGTCGGGAACACTTGTTTTTGTTTTTTTTTTTGTTGTGAAATTCGTTTTAAAATAATTTTATTTTTATATAAAAATAAAAATAAAAATATTTTTAATTTTAAATATAAATTATTTTTAAAAATATATTTAGTAGTTTAATTAATAGATTATTTTTAGTATAAAAAATTAATTAATGTTTTTTTATTTAGAGAGATAAGAAAATAAAAATAATAAATATAAATGTCATTTTTATTTTTTTTATTTTACACTAAATTAAAAAATTATTTTTATTTTTATTTTTTATTTTTATTGCGTCAAACGCCGTTTTAGAAACGTTTTTTATTTTTTCTCAAAAACATGAAAAATAAAAACGAGATCATCCAAACATTGCCTAAAAGTCGTTTTACATTTTTCTCTTGTTTTACACTAAACTAAAAAATCATTTTTATTTCAGTTTTTTATCTTTATTGCGCCAAACGCCGTTTTGAAAATTTTTTATTTTTTTTTCTTGAAAACATGAAAAATAAAAACGAGATCAATTCTAAACAAAAATTGTTTTTCATTTCTCTCTCATTTCCACTAAACTAAAAAAATCATTTTCATTTCTGTTTTTGTCTTTATTATGCCAAACATCATTTTGAAAACTTTTCATTTTTTCTTTCTCAAAAAACATAAAAAACAAAAACGGAATCAATTCCAAACAGGTCATGTTTTTCTTTTTCTTCGTTTTATTTTTCATTAGTTGCAATCACACGTGTGAGAGTTTCTTTCACCAAATAAATAAGAGGAAAACAAATTAAAAAAAGCAAGCATATATTTTTTGTGATTTTTTGGGTTAATAATTTTTTTCTTTTTAGATCAGTGACTCGATTGATATAACATAGCATAGTTGGAAGTATCTACTTATATGGTTCGACGACCATTTTTAGGTCATCGACAATCCATTCAATGCCACAGTAAAACTTCTTTTTCTTTTTTTTATCTCAAAACTCAATACATTAAAAACAATTTACACTCTCATTAAACGTTTAGTTCATGAATTTAAAACTATGATCAGAATTATTTTTGTTTTACATATATTTTTTGTGAGAAAAAAACACTATAAAGAACTATAAATTATGAGTTGGAATCAAGAACGAATACAGAAAACAAATTGAGCTCCTCTTAGTTGAGGGCACGGCCCAAGCGGCTCCATTAAACTCAAAGCTAGCAAAAAAAAAATTTACAAAGGGACCATTCTTTTGTATTTTTGAGTTATGGTAAAATTGAGTGATGATTTTGAGTTGAGTTTGAATTATAACTTGAGTTGAAGTTGTAACTTGAGTTTGTGTTTGGATGTACACATTTGAGTTATGATTTGAATTGATAATCTATTTGAGTTTATGTTTGGATTGGTCAAAACTTAAATTTGTATTTAAATAGTATTTTAATAAAAACCCAATGGTGATGAAAAATTTTAGTAAGATATATGGTTAAAGTTTTATTCGTTTTTCATTTGTGAATGCATAGAAAAAAAATCATTTCAATCATAATTAAAACGAAAAAAGTTATAACATTTTTAAGAATAAAAAAATAATGTTCATTAACTTGAGTTTAAATTTATGAACTCGAGTTGAAGAAGAAACTTGAACTCGAGTTTAGCCTCAAACTCGAGTTCAAACTCAAATTTTACAAAATAATATTAACTTAAATAGAGTTGTAACTCGAGTTCAAACTTTTTATGAGTTTCGTTACAAAAGAACAACCCAAAAATTTCTCTTAGTTTGCTTCCTGAAATTTTTAATTTGCAATACTTGTATTAATATTTTTAGAAAAGTTTCAGTTATACCCCTCAAAGTTTGACTACTTATATATGTTTTACATTTAAAATACCAATTAACCTAAAAATCAACCACAATATTATAGAAGGAGAAAGAGGAAAATAGGTCAAGACTTGAGATCAATTAAAATTAATAGGCTAATAGTTTACATAAGTTAATAATAGACAAATTACTGTTTTCGTCATACTTGTCTGGTATAAACCTAACTTGACAAGTTATTCCCATTTTTGTCCATACTTCTCTAATTATGACCATACTTGACAGTTTGCATACTTATCTGATATGATCATACTTGACATTATGACCTATTAATTTCTATAACTAAAAATTAGCTTATATACTTTTTTTAGTTTTTCATATTATCATATTTCCTACTATTTTCCTATTATATACATCAACAATAAACTTAAAAAGCATATTAAGCTAAATCAAAATTATTGTATTATTGTTTTAGTTAAAATTTTAATTTAATTCACGCCCTTTTTGAAAAAATTTTCTGACTTCGCTACTGAGGACAATAGCTTTATAGCATGCCTTCCATATTGTTTCCTTATAGCTCAACGACGGATGAAGGATTCTTTAAATAAATAATAAAAAAAAAGGAATTCATTTTAGCAAGGGCACTTAATAAATGTTATATTTTAACAGGCAATTGTGCTTGTTGTCTTTCTTAACCACTTTTTTTTTTTTTTTCATAAAATAGCTGAACTTTTTTTATTTAATAGATTCTTTGGTATATCTAGCGTAATCGTAAGTTAAATTTTTTTAACCATTAAATCTACATACTTTTTAATTTTTACGTGATTTTATGTAAATCTGATTGATAGAAAATTTGGTTTACCTGTATGTTGACGTACCGGAAAAAGTTCCTTTTTATTTTATAAAAATGGTCGTTTTGCTTACATGTGTCGATCAATGATTGATCTATAGTGATTGACCGATTCATTATTAATTTTTCAATAGTTTATCATTGATAAAAATGTAATTTTTCATTGAAATTGATTAATTACTATTAATTTTAGTTAATTATTAATTAATGTTGATTAATAATAAAGAATAATCAAGTTAATCAGTGATAAATTAGAATCAATCAGTGATTGACCACTAAATCAATCATTGATTAATTCTTTAAACATTGAGTCAATCAATCATTGACCTAATAAAAACATTCATTTTTATAATTTTACAAAACTTGAACTATTTATGAAAAATATCCTTTAAAACAGATCATCAGTGCTGAAATCCATTTTTTAAAAGCACAAGCGTTACCTCTTACTGATTATGCTCGGTGCTCTAATCACATTTAAAGTGTCCTTTAAAGACATCATATACCATGCAATTCATTTTCATTCTCTAGATATGTTAAAAAAAAGTACTCATCCACATAAGAAATAAACATAAATAACTTTTTGCTCATTAAATTATAATAATGGATGAGTTTTCGATTGTGACATTTCTTAATTATCATAAAAAAAATATACGAATAAGTATACACCTTAATTACATTTCAAAGTAGGGCATTTTATAGAACTTTATAATAAGCTAATCAATTATTTAACTTTAAACATTAATTAAAAAGAGTACTGTGAGCTCTCTCAATTTAATGCTCATTAATTATCATAATTTTTTTTTTTGTCAATTATTCAATTTATTACAACTATCTAATTCATATCACATGACAAATACACCAATACCCACCAATGAATAAATGTCTGATAACCATTGAAACTATATATTATGTTATATACTTTGGCCTCGTTCATTTCACCAATTCGAGTTTTCAATTCTAAGTTTTTACAGTAAAAAACTCTCAGAAAATGTCACATTTAACTTTTTCTGCTACAGTGAAAAAGCTCTCAGAAAATGTTACATCGCAGTTCGAATTGAAAACTCGAATCTGCAAAATGAACGGGGCCTATATATATACACACATGTGTACCATGTAGCTCACACCATAATATCTATCCATAAAAGGGAGAGAGATAATTCATATCACATGACTAATACACCAAAATCCACCAATAAATAATTTTCCATTTGGTTAAATAGCTTGTAATTTTCTATTTAGTCAACCAAATAGTCATTACTGTACTCTCGTTTAGTTGGTGTATTTGTACCATAATTTGAATTATAGTTTGTGATTCGTTATAGTATTTTTCTCATAAAAAATACACGTAAATTAAGAATAATTTTAAATCATGATTCTGAATCTATGAATCAAACGTTCATGCGAATCACAAAGATCCATCCCTTCCTTAGTGAATTATATCTAAGAAATTAACCTAAATTTATTGAAATAGATAGAGTGATGTTTTTTTTCTCCCTAAAAGCCCCAAAATGAAAACGGACGCTTACATTCCCAAAAACTGTAAACCAACTAACTGTATTTTCAAATTGACAAGAGTGAGAATTTCAAAGCGGAACATAAATAACACAAAAATTTAAAACGCAGAAAAATGTGAAGTTATAAGAGTAGAAAAAAAAAAAAGAAACAAATAAAAACGCAGAAAAATGTAACAAAAAAAAAAACACGATTACAGTTTTTGAAAATTCTAAAATAAAAAAATAAATTATAAATAAGTTTTCTCCATAGCAACACTAAAGCGACATACTTATGGATATAGATTATAGATACTTATAGACAAGAAGCATTTCGGTTAGCAGAATAATGAATTTTCTTCTTTTTTAATTTTAATTGTTATTTTTATTTTTATTTTTTATTTTTAACTGAAAGATTGTAAAAATCTTTATGCACTTGAGAAGTGAGTGCGACACACCTTGGTTCATAAAATATGAGGTTGTTCTTTTATATTTTTGAATTAAGATAATTTAAGTGATATTTTAAATTGAGGTCTTATTTATTTTACATATTAAGTTTAAATTTAAATTTTGTTATAATAAAAGTTTTAAAAAATAGTCACACTTAATTTTTTTACTACAGTAAAAAACTTTCACATAAAATCACATATCAACTCGAATTAGCAAACTAAACGGACCCGAGTTTGAGTTATAACTTAAGTTGAAGTTGTAACTTGAGTTTATGTTACATGTGCACATTTGAGTTATGATTTGAATTGAGAATCTTTTTGAGTTTGTGTTTGGGTGGATCAAGACTTAAATTTATATTTAGATCGTATTTTAATAAAAACTCAATGGTGATGAAAAATTTTAATAGGGTATATGAGTAGGGTTTTATTTGTCTTTTCGTCATGAATGTATAGAAAAAATCATCTCAATCAGAATTAAAATGAAAAAATTATGATATTTTTAAGAATAAAAAAATATTATTTTAATTTAAGTTTGAGTTTCTAAACTTAATTAAAAAAAAATTAAATTTAAATTTAAATTTTTTTAATTTTATTGTAAAAAAACAACCTTTTAAATGTGAGTTTAATTTTACAAAATAACATAGGTCTCGTTCACTTCACTGATTTGAGTTTTTAATTTTAAATTTTACAGTAAAATTTTTTTTAAAAATATCACATTAAAATTTTTTGTTACAGTAAAAAATTTTTAAAAAATATCACATTTTAACTCGAATCGAAAATTATAATCCGCAAAATAAACGAGACCAGACTTAAATTGTAACGGGAGTTTGAAAATTTTTCTCTGAGTCCAACTCCAGGTGCTGATGACCCATTGACGCACCACTCATTATTCTACTTCTTTCTCAGCAAACGAACAAGTTTTGCCTTTTTCCTTCCAAAGAAGTTTGTTGTTATCGACTCAAATGAGCGACTCAATCGCCGAAAACAAGAGCCTGAAGGCGGGCGATGGCGAACCAAACCCAACGCAGAAGCGCACAAGCGATTCCAAAGTCCCTAATTCGACTGCGAAAAAGAAGTCCAAGACCGAAAACGATGAAAACCCAGAAGTTGTTGGCTCTGAAAATGCTGGTTCCGAGGTTGAAAATGATAAACCCGTTTCGAGAGAAATGGGTTTTGAAATTGAAGCTGATGCAGCTGAAGATAAGGGCTCTAGGCATTCTATGGAGGACGCTTGGGTTGTGCTCTTGGACGCCGCTTTGGATTATCCTTCCAAATTGAGGTTCTTATTCTATTCCTTTCTTCTCCTTACAAATCCTTATTTTCCGTTCTTGTAGTATCCCGTACATTTGGCTCTTCAATCTACTTACTTTTGGACAATTATGATAGTTCTGATGAAGTTTCATATATGTGTTTATTCTACTGTTTTTTTTTTTCCTCTCTCTTTTGGGGAGGGGGTGATAAAGAAAGAATTATTTTTTCCTCATTCAGACTCATTTGAAGTAGGATTTAAAAAAATATATATATTTGCCTGATCAAAATGTTCAGTTCCACCTTATGTTTTCCAAAGTGCTACACATATCAACCCATGTTCTACAGATCGTGTTAAGCTTATCCCTTAAAACATAAGGGATAAAGATGATATTGTTGAAAACATATGGTATAACTCAACATTTCGATGAAACAAAGGAGATTTTTGTTATAATATTTTGAAATATTGCGATGGTCTCATCTATGTGTTTGTGTGCTTTGATATATTTGGTTATGTATTCTCTATGTTGAGCTCCTTTTCCTTCAGAGTTGGTACAACTGTTGTTGGGTTGTTCTACTTCCAATCACAAATATTGTCAACTGTCCGTAATTAGTGAAACCCTATCTATGTGCTTGAATATACTTGTTCACACTCTATCTTTCAAAGTTAACTATTCTTCAAATTAGGGACATTATCAACCGCATTAATTTACGTCTCGTACTTATTACGATTTTTTTTTGTTACAGTGTTTTCATTGACGAAGCAAATAATTTGCTTTCGTAGGTTGCAAATGCTACATCCATTACTTCATTTGGTGGTTTTTGTTTGATTCAAGTGTCCTTTTCTTTTTCAGGTGTGCACATTTTGCAATATATGATGGACACGGAGGCCGATTGGCTGCGGAATATGCCCAGAAGCATTTACATGCAAATGTTCTCTCAGCTGGGTTACCACGTGAGTTGGTGTGTTTGCTTGGTCTATTATGGCACATATTTGTTTCTTAAGGCACTGGAGTTGAAAACATACGTAATCCTTTTTAAATACGCAAGTTCAGAATTCTTAAGGACTAGATTTAAACTAGTGCCCCAGGAACCTGTTTAATTTATAATGTTCTTGAATGCAGAAGTTTATAAGACAGGGTGTGGTGTGCTTCAATAGTTGATGATTAGCTTATCCTGCTAGTTGTGCACTGCATCCAACTGTCAAAACTCGAGAAAGAAAGAAAAAATACAAATGATACAAGTAGAATGGTTAACCAGTTCTTGTTTAGGAAAAGTTTGGTTGTTAAATTAGTTTAAGTACTGTGATTGACTTACTGACAAAAAGAAGTAAAAGAAATCGAAAGAGAAAGTATTATGTAATATGGTTGCAAGCTTCGGTTATGTGCACAACATAATGGAATGTATCAGACGTATGAGCTTAATGGTTAGTCAATTGACTGTTCATAAGTTTTTCTATAATTAGCCTTTGTTATACCATCACTTTTCCATGGTGATGCACAAATTATTGCAAAGCCATGTTGGTTGTATGTTTGTAGTTATATTGATATGCAAAACTTTTACAAAGTTATTAGAGGGTAGGATATCTGTAATGCCCCTTAAGCTAGCAGGTTGTTCATCAATTTATTCTTATTAGCCCCAGCCTAAAAAGCACTACTTCTCATAGACTTCCCAGTGCTTAAATTGTAATCTAAAAAGAAAATCCCACAAGCAGCAGAATAGCTATAAATAATAAAATCAAATGCTTAGAGAAAATCTTCTGAAACTTTTCGAGGGAGGTCTATAGTCTATCACAAAATAAAACATAACTCTCTAAGCTACATCATCACTTGTCATGGGACTTCATCATCTTGTACTCAGTCAACCTTCAGTCCTATTTAGCTAGTAATATCTCCAACCTGTATCACAAGAACTATATGAGTTAGAAGCTCAATAAGTAGAAACTTATGCAGAACATAAACTTTGTATGAGGATGCTATGACACATTTCCTTATATCAGTCTTCATTCTTCAATCATTTCCTTCATGAGAACAGTCTTTTTGGGTACCCTGAAGTGTGGTACTTAACTAACAATGATAGGCCGTAGTTTTCAGAACCTGTTCATCATGTTTTGGCAATAAAATATAATAATACGGGTTTCCCATACTTGGTCTTTCGACCTCAGGTATTTGCCGTATTCAATCTCAATCTTTGCAGCTTTCCTCTACCGGTCTTTTAACCTCAAGTATTTATCACCAATCTTTGGGTCTAGCGGTCCCACCCCTAACCACCTATCAAGCACCATACTCCATTTTAAGAAAAACCTCATTCCTCTTTATAACACATTTCATATCATGAACCATGTCATGATGAACATGTCAGTATTCCATGAATTCATATGCCTTTCATAAATCATACTCTTGAAAATCAGCCTATCTCCGGTATCCCTGATATCCGGGAGATTTGGGGGTAGTTAAGGGTTGATTTAGTCAGCCCTATCTTTTAAAGAATAAAATCAGGACCTTATTATTTTGAGTTATTAGTTTCCTGATTTGCTGTTGATTTGTTTGATTTGTTTCCTAGTTTGTTGAGATAGTCTCTTACCAGAATATGGCTATAAGTTCTAGGTCTTTTCTTGTATTGATTTACCGATTTTCTAATAAAACTTTTTGAGCAGTGTTTTATGGTTTTCTTCTCCGGTATCTTTTCTCACGTGGTATTAGAACTGGGATACCGTTGAGAGGAAAACGACATGGCCAATAGCTTTAAGCAGGCCCTCATTGGGTTAAGCAAGGATGGAAAGGAGGGAGCTTTTACTGAATCTTCCTCTGTACCGAGCCTTACAATTAACCCCGTTGCTTCTTTTGATAACTCCTCTTTGAACTCCTCCCTTCTAATCACTCCCTACAAACTAAATGGAAAAAACTTCCGTCAATGGTCAAGGTCTGTCCAGATGGTTATATGAGGAAAGAGGAAAAATTGGGTTTCTTGATGGCTCCACAAAGAAACCAGACCCAACCGACCCTGCATACATATCGTGGGACACCCAAAATGCCTTGGTGATGTCCTCGCTCATCAACTCTATGTATGAACACATTGGGTCATTATACCTTGTTCACTCCACAGCCAAAGTCATTTGGGATAAAGTGAAATTTGCCTATTCCGATCTGGAGAATTCTGCACAGTTGTGTGAATTAAGAGACCAAGCTAGGGATCTCAAACAAGGAAGTATGAATGTCATAGAGTATTACACTATCCTTACCAAGTTATGGTAGGAGCTGGATTTGTTTGAGCCCAATGATTGGTGTGGTGAGTGTTTAGAAAAATATGTGAAACTTGTAGAAAAAACCCGTACCTATGACTTCCTTGCAGGCTGAATAAGGATCTAGATGAGGTTCGTGGTAGAATGATTGGAATCCAACCTCTACCTCAGATTGAAGAAGTCTTTGCTGAGGTTCGAAAGGAGGAGAGTAGGCGCAAGATTATGCTCGGTGATCCTAGAGGTACTGCCCAAACAAAGGCTTCTGCACTGGTCTCCAAAAACTATGAACAAAACAGAAAACCAGACTTCTCTAATGAACCACGGCGTGCTAAAAAGGGGAATCTTTGTTGTGATTATTGTCAAAGAACCAATCACACTAAAGAAACTTGCTGGAAATTACGTGGGAAACTTCCTAATTAGCACAACCGTGAACATCAGAGGCAACCTGGACAGTTTCAAAAAGAAACACATGCCTACCAATCCAATGCTGAACGGGTTGAACAAAAATCTAGTGAGAATTTGGGCAGCATCAACCTCAGTAAGGAGCAATTTGAGCGTCTTTACAAGTTACTCACTCCAGAAAAAGTAATTGGTACTTCTTTAATTGCCTAGCAAGGTAATTTTCTTTCAGCCCTAAATTGCACAAAGGAAGAAAAAAAATTCCTGGATTATTGACTCCGGAGCCTCAGATCATATGACAGGTTGTGCTCAATTATTTTGCTCATATACTCCAAATTATGGTCACACTAAAGTGAGAATTGCAGATGGAACCTTGTCTCCGATTGTTGGAATTGGAACTATTAAGATTAACTCCCTTGTTCTTAAGTCTATATTACATGTTCTAAATTTATCCTGTAATCTACTGTCAGTGAGCAAAATTTCTAAGGATTGTAATTGTAGAGTGATCTTCTCACAGAATCATTGTGAATTTCAGGACCAAGGTTCGGGGAAGAGGATTGGCAATACTAGTGAGCATGAGGGACTATATTACTTTGACGAGGACACCGACGAGATCAAACAAGTTCATATTATTAGTTGGGAACCTTCTTCAAGGCAAAATCAAGTAATGCTGTGGCATTTTAGGTTAGGGCATCCTAGTTTCGCGTATTTAAAACACTTGTTTCCTTCCTTGTTTAAGAATAATGACGTTTTTCAGTGTGAAATATGTCAGTTGGCTAAACATCAAAGATCTGTGTTTACACCAAAACCTTTTAAAGCAACTAGACCTTTTGCCATGATTCATAGTGATATTTGGGGATCCTCACGGCTCACAATATTTATTCAAAGCGTTGGTTTATATCCTTTATTGATGATCATACTCGTGTGTGTTGGTTGTACTTACTCAAAGATAAATCTGATGCTGAGCAAACGTTCATAATTTTCACAACATGGTTAAAACTCAATACTCCACAAATATCCAAATCTTACACACTGATAATGGTAAAGAGTACTTTAACCAGATTTTAGGAGGATATCTTAATACAAATGGGATTATTCATCAAAGTTCTTGCACCAATACACCCCAGCAAAATGGCATAGCTGAAAGAAAAAACAAACACCTTTTGGAAGTTGCTAGGTCCATCATGTTTACAACCAATACTCCTAAACAATTTTGGGGGGATGCTGTTCTCACTGCTTGCTACCTTATAAACAGAATGCCCACAAATGTTCTTCAGTTTCAAACTCCTCTAAACGTCCTCTCCAAGCTTTTTCCTGAAAACCGAACCTTTAGTAATTTTCCCCTAAAAGTGTTCGGCTATACTGTGTTTGCTCATAATCACGAACCCAATCGGAACAAACTTGATCCAAAGGCTATCAAATGCATTTTTCTTGAATATGCTGCAAACCCAAAGGGGTGCAAACGTTATTTTCCAAAAAAGAAAAAAATCATTGTAACCATGGACCTCACCTTTTTTGAAAATACTCCTTTCTATTCCACAAATTCCCTTCAGGGGGAGACAAACAGTGAAGGAAATTTTTGACATTTTTCTTCTGAAATCCTCAATTCTACCACCTCTGAAATCCCCAATTCTTTCACTTCACCGAACTTGCCTTTTTTAGAACCTAATCCCTCACACTCTGAAAATCTCAGTTTACCAAGAGTTGAAAATTTTGATGTGGTCGATGAAAGCAATAAACAAGGAGGGAATCTTGATGTGGAAAATAATCAAGAAGAAAACAAGGTGCCTGATCTAGATGTCCAGCAACAGAAATCCCATCCAAATACTGAACTTCGTGTTTACTCTCGTCGGAAGAATCAACAAGTCCCTCTTACTCTCGAGGATTGTCATGAATCCAACCCGGACTCAGGTAATTTTCTTGCCTTTCCTCCTATGGGTAATACTGATGATCAACCTATTGCTTTAAGAAGAGGTGTCCGTTCTTGTATTCAACATTCTATAGCTCAGTTTGTATAGTATGACCATTTGTCCTCTTCTATGAAAGCATTAGTTTCCAGTCTTGAAGACACGGAAATTCCAAGAAATATTGAAGAAGCCTTTCAACGAATTGAGTGGAAAAGGGCAGTAGAGGAAGAAATGCAAGCTCTAGAGAAGAATGGGACTTGGGAAGTGGTTAAAAACCACAGAGAAGCTATACCTGTAGGTTGTAAATGGGTATTCACAGTGAAATATAAATATGACGGGTCCATTGAAAGGCACAAAGCGCAAATCTGAAAGGCATAAAGATTACCAGGAGACTTTTGCCCCCGTTGCCAAACTCAATACCATCCGGGTCCTTCTCTCTCTTGCAGCAAATCTAGATTGGCCACTCTGCCAACTTGACATCAAGAACACATTTCTCAATGGTGACTTGACTGAAGAAGTTTATATGGAACTTCCTCCAGGTTTCAAGAGCGCTGGACAAACAGGGCAGGTGTGTAAGGTTTGAAAGGTTCACGAAAGTAGTCCGCCAACAAGAGTATAAGCAGGCTCACACTGATCACATGCTATTCTACAAACATGAAGGTGGTAAGTCAACTATACTTATTGTATATGTTGATGACATTATCTTAACAGGTGATAATGTTCTAGAAATGGGTTATTTAAAGAAGAAGCTTGCAGATGAATTTGAGATCAAAGATCTGGGTACGCTAAGGTACTTTCTGGGTATGAAGATTGCTCGAAATAGATCAGGTATCTCTGTTTTGCAAAGAAAATATGTCCTAGATCTTTTAAGGGAGATTGGGTTACTTGGATGCAAACCTGTTGATACCCCAGCCGATCCCAATGTTAAACTTGGAGATCAAAATACAAGTACACCAGTAGACAAGGGTAGATATCAGCAGCTCGTTGGAAAGCTTATTTATTTAGCTCATGCCAGACCAGACATAGCTTTCGCTATTAGCATGGTAAGCCAGTTTATGCATGCTCCATATGAGGAACACCTAAATGCAGTCATCCGGATATTGAAGTATCTAAAAGGAAGCCCAGGAAAAGGATTGTTCTTTAAGCAGGGAGAATCTCGTGAAATTAAAGCTTATACTGATGCTGATTGGGCTGGCTCAGTGGCAGATAGGAGATCTACATCTGATTACTATTCTTATGTTTGGGAAAACTTGGTGACATGGAGGAGCAAAATGCAGAATGTAGTAGCTAGAATGGCGCAGAGGCTGAACTTAGATCCTTAGCAAATGGAGTTAGTGAATTGATTTGGCTAAAGCTACTCCTTGAAGAACTTCAAGTTGCAACAGAAAGTCCTATGAGATTGTACTGTGACAACAAAGCTGTCATCAGCATAGCTCATAATCCTGTGCATGTACTAAGCATGTAGAGGTTGATCGACACTTTATCAAAGAGAAGATTGAAGATGGGACTCTTTGCATTCCTCATATAGCTTTAGCTGAGCAGACAGCAGACATTCTAACTAAAGGATTGCCAAGACCTCTTTTTGAGAAGATGATTACAAGTTGGGATTGTTTGATGTATACAATCCAGCCTGAGGGGGAGTGTTGAAAATCAGCCTATCTCCGGTATCCCTGATATCCGGTAGATTTGGGGGCAGTTAAGGGTTGATTTAGTCAGCCATATATTTTAGAGAATAAAATCAAGACCTTATTATTCTGAGTTATTAGTTTCCTGATTTGTTGTTGATTTGTTTGATTTGTTTCCTAGTTTGTTGAGATAGTCTCTGACCAGAATATGGCTATAAGTTCTAGGTCTTTTCTTGTATTCATTTACCGATTTTCTAATAAAACTTTCTGAGCAGTGTTTATGGTTTTCTTCTCCGGTATCTTTTCTCACACATACAATAAACATATATAATGTCATGTTTTCATATACTTCATAAATCACAGAATAAACATAAAAGACCATGATATTAGAAACAAAAAACATAACGGCCATTCTATTATTCTTCTGAAAAGTTGAAGATTCTACTTACCTCGACTCGGGATAACTATAATAACTCAAAGTATAAATAGCCTCCAGAATGCTTACAAACTTTCCTATTGCGTTAAAGATATAAAGACAAATTTGGTACTAGTAACCTGTTCAATAATGAAGTGCTTCTACATATATTACAATACATAATAAGATAAAATCGAATCCTTTATTTATTATTTGGACGAAAAGATTCTATTTTACACATAAAGCTAACTACCCACGGAAGTCTAGTATCTAAACGGAAGATAAACGTAAATTAGACATCATGGACACATTGAAATAAGAGTAGAACAGCCACCCAATATCAACTACTATTCTTCCATGGAATTCTCTTTAGACATATAACCATCTATATATACAAAGCTGGAAATATAAATGATTATAGCCTAATTATTCCTCTATCATGATATATGTATATATATCAAAGTATTATAATTGAAGAGCTAGACAATAAAGAGGTACATAGGCCTAGACAAGTCTGCGGTTTTATAAGACAGGTTAGAATTAAACTACATAATAACTAAGCAACAATAACAGGTCAAAGTTGCTATATAAAAGAAGAAGTAATCCAATTAAATAAACATATTATAGTGTGCTAATCTTCTTAAAAACTATATATAGATGTGTATAAGTGTGTGTGTGTCCATGTATCATTACCTAAACTCCATCAAAATTGTCGATAGAAGTGAACACGGTAAAGGAGAGCTTAAAAATTAGAGAAAAACTTACTGTTATATCTCTGGGATGGAGAGAAGTGTGGGAAAGTTAATGAATGGGAAACGTCGGAGAACTTCAAGAAGAAATGAGTTTGAGTTTTGTTGATGAATGAAAATCCATATCAAATAACCTTAAAAAGTTGCTGACTTACCAGTATTGGTTCTTACATATAATTATTTAAAATATACCATTAATATAATATCTATAGATACATAAGCGGCTATAGAACATTGTAGAAGAATTTAACATGTGTATACTAGTACTACAGTACAAATATAGTAGTTATTGATGAATTAAAAGACTTACACGTGAGAGAGAGCAGACTCATACCATCACATTACATAAAATAACTATGAATAAAAACCATATGTCAACTTGTCATTGGCAATTTTATTAACCACTTATGCTCAAATTTAAATGCTGTCTCTAGCATAAAATAAGCCTCTTAATTTCCTATAATAAACTAGAAGCTCAAAAAGTCGGGTGTTACAAGATCCCTACGAAAGACTATTAAAATGTAAGAAACCATAAATGAAAACCATCAGTCCTTCTTGCTAAGAATAATCATCAAAGAGAAAGGAAAATTGTAAAATTCCTCGTCTGTAGATGCCCAAAAAGAAGAAACATATCCGATTCTCTCACGAAGAAAGTGCATGTGCTGCTCCTTCTTCTCGAATTTCTGCACTCTTTACATCCATATGATCGACAAGATTGGCAAAATTGTACGCTTGCACGTCATCGTAGTCATTTTCATAGAACCAAAACCAAAGGGTCGTTCCACCCGTAAAGAAACGTGTTGCAGTTGTTCAACTTGTTCTACTTTCTTATGCTGTACTTTTTATATTCAATGAAAATTCTGGCCATTGCTCAATTATCTTTATAGCTAATCGCCAAGAAAAAAAGTCTTGAAATTTCAGAACATTTTTTATTGTATCTTTGTTTCTTCATCTTTTTGCTCACCGGTCTTGTAAAACCATCTTCACTACGGTACCTTAAATTAAGTTGATGTTTCATGAGTTCAATATTTATATTCTACAAATTTAAGTGGTTGGTGCTGTCTTGCTTATGATGTGATTCTTTCGAAAATTCCTGGTGCAAGTGACTAAATATATGGTCAAGTAGTGAAAATTCGTGGTAAAAAAGAATAGTGTATATATTTGTGTGTACACATAATGCTTGGAAGTTTCTTGGTTTGTTCATGCAACGTGGAATGGAATTAACTTTTATCGATGGAAACTCCGCCATAGAAGAAAGAGAAACTCCGCCATAGAATAAAGAAGCAATATCATATAACTTGAGATACTTTCCTTGTCAGACTTTCTTAAAAAAAAAAAAAAAAAATCTAACTAACTGCATTTTTTACATATTACATTTAAGACTATATACTAATTTTAAATAACAGACTGCCTTTTTTGGGAATTGCAGTTGGATATAAAAGTGGCTAAAAGAGCAATACTTGATGGTATGAAACATATCACTTCTTTTTCCTGTACATATGTAGGAAATAGAAAATATTTGGTTATGAATTATTTACCGATGTTTACCTTGTTTAATGTTTTCATTTGAAACTTTCTTCACTCAATTTAGGTTTTCGGAAAACAGATGAGTCTCTCCTTCAAGAAAGTGCTGCAGGTACAGACTAGTGCCTTAGATCAAACTCTAGGAATTTTCCATGTCTTTTATTGAAGTACAAGCATTATTTTAAGTTTCGATCTTTTAATGCTATTTCATTCTGAACTTCGTTTTTTATTCTTGGATTTTCTTTTTCAAGAAAAGTTATTTTTTCAAGAAGATTTATAACTGTGTAATGTCATCATAACTTGCGAGATGAAAGTGCATCCAACCCTATGTATGCCTAGCTTTCAGTTACTAGCTAGGATAGTTTGCATTGGAACCATATGTCAGAAGAACATGTTACAAGCTAAAGATAGACCATGTATCATGATTTTTACGTATAGTAAAAACATTTGATTACCCATGGGGTGTTGGTTGGAACGGCCAGGCCTTTGGTTTGTTCCCACAACGTCTGGGGTTTGAACAACCTTAGAGGCGCCTACATGACAAAAGTTGTATTTTCCTGCATTCCAAAAATTGTAGAGTTTGGAAGGCTCCAATTTCTAACTCGGCCTCACAATGTGGGTTCGTGGGATCTCTGGATATCGAAAAAAAAAAAAATCATTAGTAGTTTCAGTTACTTGCAAACTAAAGCATTACCCAATGAATGTAACAGATTTTCGAGAACAAGCTTGACCTAAACAAAAAATGAAAAATTTGTATTACTTGAATAATTATCTGAAGTTTTTGGTTAAATATCACGATTGAAAATAAACATGTTAACTGTATGGTTCTTGACCTTTTTGTTCTCTTGATTTGTTGGTGCTACAACAAGGCCACAATTCTTTTTTTTTTTTTTTTCTTTGATAGGATTCAGTTTTTTTTTTTTTAAATAATAATTATTAATAATAATAAAAAGTAAAAAATTAAAATAAAAAAGGCTTATTTGTGTTCTCTCTCCCTTGTTCTTCTTATTTTCTGTTCTCTATTTCTTATTTTGTCTCATTAACTAGGAATCATGTGGAACAAGTTCAATGCTTAGAAAGACTCTTAAGCTACAGTTGAGAACTTCTTTTTGATATCTTTATCAGGGGGATGGCAGGATGGTGCTACTGCTGTATGTGTTTGGATAGTAGGAAAAACAGTAAGTTTGCAAGACTGCAACTGTTAACTTTTAACGTGTTCAACAACTGAGGGTCATGATTCTCAAAGTTTAGATGCGTTAATGATTAGGGACTTGTAAAATGTTAATTGATCTAGCGTCTCACATGAAATATGATAAGTTTGTTTTGCTTACCGCTTTCTAGTGGATAGCTACTGGGATTGCTGTATTGCTCGAAATGTCATTACCTTTTGGTTGGGCATTCAATTTCTTGAAAGGAGAAAATGTTATTAAGCATATTTTATCACCACTCAATACACAAGTATGTTAAAGTTCTGCTTGATGTTCCTAGGTTTTTGTAGCTAACATAGGAGATGCAAAGGCAGTGGTAGCGCGCTCATCTACTTCAGAAGGATCGCAGCATAATCCTGACGGAGCAACCACCATGAAAGCCATTGTTCTGACAAGAGAACACAAAGCAATCTATCCCCAGGAGCGTGCTCGAATTCAGAAGGTAATGGCTGCATGCATCCACCAACAATAATAATAATAATAGATATGAAAAACAAAAGGCACAAAATAATACTTATTACAAACTAATTGAAAGAATTTTGAGTTCACTATTCCGTAATCCTATCTCAACTCCTGCCTTGTGAATGAATTGAAGTACTTCATTCAGTTAGATGCCAATAGGAGCCAAAAGATTAGCAGTCACACATTTTGTTTATATTTTTCTTTATTTTGGTGAGTTTCATTTCCTGAACATAAGAATACTAGGAGAAACATGATTAACTTTAGGTTTAGTACATCTCTACTTTCATTTTATCAATTCTCCCCCAACAAATGGTAAATTTGACTATGACATGGGGTTTTAAGTAAGTTGCTTTTAACTTTGCTTTGCCGGTTAAGAACCTAGTTTGCGTTCATTGACTCTCAAACTTCATGGCTACACTTTATTTTTTGCATCTGAATTTTTAATGTGATATGCTTTTGATGAGAAATTTGTTAACTTTCAGGCTGGTGGTATAGTGAGTGCAAATGGACGATTACAAGGTCGCCTTGAAGTCTCTAGGGCATTTGGAGACCGTCAGTTCAAGAAGGTTCTAATTGAGTTGAATGATAGCATTTTTGCATTAGCTTTTATCTTGGACAGATTATACCCTCAGTACACATTTTTTTTCTTGTCGAAAATGTTTCTAATTTTCTAAATGCCCTTTTTTTTTTCGTGGGTTTGAGTTGAGAACTCAAGTTGAAAAGTGAATTTTTATGAGAGAAAACACTATAGCAAAAACAAATCAAATTTGACTTTTTATGAGAAAAACACTAGCAAAAAGTTTGAGTTGTGATTCGAATTGTGAAAAGAACGGACCTTAAGACTTTCATTTAAAAATGAGATTGCTAAAAACTTTTTTTTTTCAATGATTTCTTTTCTTGGAAAGGAAGATTTTATAGAAAAAATGAGATCTCTAAGCCCAAAAGAGAGCAAATTAAGGTTTCTTCTTTTCAGATACATTCTTGATTTCAACCGGCTCACATTTTCTTCCATTTTACTCAAGTGTTTTTTTCGCTTCATATGCAATATTGTTTAATGAATTGCTTTCTTTGAGATATCATAAAACGCAGGTGGGTGTTGTTGCTACCCCTGATATTCATTCTTTTGACCTAACGGACAGAGAGCACTTTATAATCCTTGGTTGTGATGGCCTCTGGGGGGTATGCTCTTTGAGCACTTGGGTTATATCCTGTTGGTATTTTTTATTTTTATTATTTTTATTTTTTATAACGCAAAATGAATTTCAACTCGTTATTTTGTCTCTGATCATCTTTGATTTTCACTTTTCTTCTTTCTTTTCAGGTTTTTGGACCAAGTGATGCTGTTGATTTTGTTCACAAATTGTTAAAGGTTTGGGGATAGGATTTTTCTTCCTTTATCATATCAGAAAATAATTTGTTATCTTTCTTCTGACTCGTTTTAACAAATGGAAAGCTTTAGTTTTCAGATTTCATTTCTATTCTTTCCCCTCTTAAAAGGGTTTTGATATGAAAGTCATGCACAAAAATGAAAGGGGACTCTTTATTCTTCATTAATTTGACACACACATTGATTTGCTGATCATAACATTTACCCCCTAAGATTTTTCCATAAAGAACTTTTTCTGTATTTTACCTCGATAAATATTTCCTAGCTGCTGATCTGGTACATACAACTAACTAATTATTTCCATGGATATTTTTCTAGTTGTTGCTCACTTTTGTTTATTATTATTTAAAACTATTTCTGCATGTTAATAATTGAAATGATCTTATCACTTAAGGGAGCCCCCCTTTTTTTTTTTTTATTGAATCTAATTCTACATGTTGATTACTGGAAATTATTTGATTAATTGAAGTGGTATTGTTTAACAGGAGGGATTACCTGTTGCGACAGTTAGCCGCCGTCTCGTTAGGGAAGCTGTGCGTGAGCGCCGCTGTAAAGATAACTGCACTGCAATCCTAATTGTTTTCAGGCACAAGTAATTGTTGGCTTGCTGCTAGTTGTTAGAGATGATGAGGTTTTCAAATTCCTCGTTCCTACTTCCTCTATTGTATGCATTCGTATTTTGAAGGATTTGTAGGTACCCCGAAATTGTTCTGCCCTGCTATCTAATACTTCGGTTGGTTAGTCTCTCAGATTTGCAGAAGACTTGAGCTGCGGTAATACCGAGTTTGAAGCAGACATCTTACTTTAAATGGTAAATCTTGATTAATTTGTATGAACATTCCAACATTTATGTTTTTCTTGGCTGCTTAGTGTGTAACGGTTGTTAGACTGTTAAAGTAATTTTTTCTCTGACTGGGTATGGTGAACAGTAAAATCCTTTTCAATTATTATCCCTTTTTTTTCAGTAGTAGCCTTCTCAAGAACAGTCATATTACAAAAAGTGGTCTTGTCGAGACTTTAGCTACACATTTTGACTTTTTGTGAAGTCCATTGTTTAGTTACACAAATAAATAGAGTTCCATCAAAAGAAGTACGGTATCAGGTATCTGGATCTGACTTCCTTTAAGCCATATGTTTTGGAAGCCCTGACCATTTTCTAGTTTGGACAATGCTTCCTTCAGGGATTTTGTGTGCTCGTGATAAATTATTAGCTATATAAGCTATAATGGAAAGTAACTAGTGGAAAAGTTTTCCCAAAGAATTATAATAGATAAAGAAACTAAAAAAAGTCACAAGTGTTCATCCTCTAAACCCCAAATTAGATGATGTTTTTGCTTGACCTGAGTACCGCTGCAATTGAACTTTTGACATTTTGCCAAAACTAAGTCACATAATCTCAAAAAGTGTTCGTTTCACAATTCAAATCACAACTCAAGTTTTTTCATTACAGTGTTTTCTCTCTTATAAAAAATTTGAATTGTGACTATAATTGTGAAAAGAATGCACCGTTAATGTTTTGGGTGCATTATTAATAATAATAATAATAATAAAAAAAATTTATGGGTACAAAGAGAATGAGATTTGAGCCAATCCCATGTTGATTAAATGATTGTAGACGAAATTCATTGTTTGCTTTCTTTTTGTGCCCTTCACAGACAAAGGCTGAAGGGAGAATATTCTTACTCCAAATTGCACTTTTGCTAAAAATCTTTCGAACCAAGTTGACGAAAGGTTCATGAATGATTGGGGAGCAGAAATCCCATGCAGATTGAGATACAGCGGATGTGAACCCTCTCCTGACAAATTTCCATTTCATAAGGGACATGTTTATGCAAAGATATTCGTCCATACAATATTATTTAAATCAATAAGTGATTCTCTAGAATTATCTTTGAAGGTAATTCTTAAGGATTTTAAAGCTTGAATCTAGAATGGACTATGGAATGAGTGTGGTAAAAGGGGAAAAAAGACTTATTCTGCCCTTTTTTTTTTGTTGGCTTTAAGAGGAAAAACTCCTATGTCCATGTTTCACTATAATATCGCCTATTTGATTTCTCAAATCTCGTAATCTCACTCAAATCAGTAAATGTCCTCTGAAAACACTCAAGATGGAGATTGATTTTGCTTAACATGAAACAAGTCTGACATGAATAGTACATGTTCAGCCAATAGAGCGATTGCAAAATCTATTGCAGATTCTGTTGGTGATTGCTGGCTGGTCATGAGGTTCAATCCAGCAGCCATATCAAAAATGATTGCGGTGTATATTGTTTTTGTTTTGCACAAGGGACTTTGAGGATGTCATGAACCAAATGACATTCATGGACAAAACCAGTAATAAAACGAGTTCTATCCTAGTGTATGTTTTTGCACTAAGATTTCATAAAAATCACATTAAAACGAAAAGATATGCAAAATTTGCGGAACATAACGGTTTAAAATAGAGTCTTACTGTTAGTGGTTCTTTCATACCCTATCATAAAAATCTCACAAAATAAAAGTACACCTTTTGTTAAGATGTGCTGCTGAAGTAAATGTTCCTCAATCTACTTCCGTTTCTGTACTTTACTTTACTAATGAGTTTTATATGCAACCAACCAAGTAGTTTATGTGAATTAAGGCTTTTGAAAAAAAAAAAAACAAAAGAAAAGAAAAGAAAAGGTAATACCAGGAGAATTTCTATTTTGCATATTATAGCATCATTCGTGGCCAAAATTTCCATGAATTTTTAGCCCATAAAGAACTGTTTCATTTCAATATTTTGTTTTGTACCAAAACCTTGACCAATCTACTAGTAACGTACATGTGGTTTGCCTCAGCTAAGTTCTTATTTTATCACTTTTAGAAAGATAAATTTAAAAAAAAATGCCCAAATCATTAGCATCACATGCCATCACTTTGATTCCTTTTGCAGTTATCTCCTTGTACATCCAACTAATATACAAGAACTGCCTCTCATCCATGATTTTCAATAAAACCACCTAATCCCAGTGACCATTTGTCGTTTCATTATCAGTGTTTGGTATCAATCTCACATTAAAAAAGACAATTTTTTTTTTCTTTTTTTGGGCCCCTAATTTAATGAGAGACTATTGACAAATAAGGGTCTCATAATAGACAGACATGCCTAGAAAATTATGGGTCATGGTCAATGCATAGAAATCAAGGTTGGCCACTCTCTAACTGCCTGGCCAACATGCTTTACCCAAATTTTGTCTCCCTTAATTAAAAAATGTCTATTATTAAGGAACATATATTAATGCAAAACACAAAGCCTTCACGCATAAGAACTTTATACTATGGCACATCTAATAAAATAGGTCCATAAGATAAATATGCAGATGCTTTTTTGGTAGTTTGCTACCCTCATGCAGAAAATAATATACAATTTTCCAAAATGATTATTCTTCCAAGCATCTGTATAAATACCATCATGATTTGTAATTATTTGTATCACCCAATTAACAAAGTGTGCTAAAAGGAGATTTTGATTGATTAGAAGAATGGGAAAAGAAATTGTTTTGTCTGATAATGCAAAGCTTCTTCTGGCTTTGCTTGTCCTGCAGCTCTGCTTTTCAGGGTTTCACATTGTCTCTAGAGTTGCACTAAATATTGGTGTTAGCAAAGTTGTTTACCCAGTTTATAGGAATCTCATTGCATTACTTTTGCTGGGTCCATCAGCTTATTTCTTAGAGAAGTAATTTCTCATAATGGCACCATTCTTTTCTTTCTTTCTTTTTTCCCCCTATTTGATTCTTTTGAGCTTTTTGTATCTAAAAGGTCAAAATATTCTATTTTATGCAACTTTGTAATGTTATAGTTTTTTTTTCCTAAATTTATTTATTTACGTTTTCTCTTAGGAATGAAAGACCACCTCTTACTCTCCCTTTGTTGGCTCAGTTCTTCCTTCTTGCATTACTTGGGTGAGTAGAAAGATCAACAATCAAATACAAGAACTTGATTCTTGTTTTTCTGTTACTTTCCATTAGAATATTGAGCCATTTCATTTAGTTCTTTTCACTTATTAAATTTCTGGTGTTAGGTACACTGCAAATCAAGGATTTTATCTGTTGGGATTGTATTATGCATCTCCAACATTTGCTTCAGCAATGCAAAACTCAGTTCCTGCAATTACTTTTCTTATGGCTTCAGCTTTAAGGTAGTTCCAAACTCTGCTTATAAATCCTTCTTGCTTCTGAATATGTAAACAACGTTCTCTTAAGCCCTCTCTGAAAACTGCAGACTCGAGAAAGTAAACGTCACAAGGAGAGATGGGATGGCAAAAATCCTTGGAACCATTGCAAGTATAGGAGGTGCCACGGTTATTACTCTCTACAAAGGGCCTCCTCTTTTGCACCAGACAGTGCAGGTACCAGGAAATGCCTCAGCAGAGGAGATTCCGAGAAATGCGCAGAACTGGACATGGGGTTGTATATACCTGCTTGGCCACTGCTTATCATGGGCAAGTTGGATGGTCTTTCAGGTTAGCCTATGACAATCTTAGAGCCCTTGCAGTTAATTATTGATAAAACTTACAAGTTCCAACTATGTGTCTGGCTTTTTTCTGTCTGAAGACTAGTAACATGTTTCATGTCCTAAAATGTGAAAGTTCCAAATTTTAATTTGCAGGCTCCTGTGCTGAAGAAGTATCCGGCGAAGCTCTCACTTACATCATTTACATGCTTCTTCGGATTGATCCAGTTCCTAGTCATCGCAGCTTTTGTAGAAACGGACTTTGAGCGTTGGAAAATCGTATCTGGAGAGGAAGTGTTCACAATCCTATATGCTGTAATGATTCTTTGCACTCTAAGCTCCTTATATATTAATTATTATGTTACATTTTTGTATCTCCATGGTTTCTTGACACTCTTTTGACCATTCCCTTTCTTTTTTCTTTAGGGAATTATATCATCTGGTGTGGTCATTGCCCTTCAGACATGGTGTATCCACAAAGGCGGCCCTGTATTTGTCGCAGTCTTCCAGCCTTTGCAGACCTTCCTAGTTGCTATAATGGCAGCTCTAATTCTACATGATCAGTTATATTCTGGAGGGTATGTTCTATCATCAACAAATGACTTCTAGAGCTCAATATTACTCAGTTGTTACAGTTTGGTTCTTATTTTTCTCCCACCCTTTGCAGGATTGTTGGTGCCATTCTCATAATGCTAGGTCTCTACTTAGTTCTATGGGGTAAAAACAGAGAGAGGAGAATGGAAAACCAAAGGGAACCATTTAAAGTGCCACTTCTTGATGAAGAAAGTATAGAGAAACAAGATGGTGAAGTTGAATCAGACATTCCTTGATATAATTAATACCTTGTCAAGATAGTTACTGGTTTGAGATGAGCCCAACATCTCAACATGTAAATCTAATGGGACACTTTTTTTTATTTTTTTTATTTTTTTTTTACCCCTTTTTACCCCTTATTTTCTTGTTTTAAAAGATGTTGAATTATGTATATGTCAAGACACCCTGCAAAATGGGTTGGAGAAAAGGCTACTTCAATGAATACTCTTTGATGCAACCATAGTTTTCTGTTTATGCTTTTGAGTAAGCAATAAATTTCTTTCGCTCCATTCATATCCTTTTGGTTGCAATAGAAATTTTCCTTTTTTCTGGGACGACTGCCAAGCAAGAATGAACTTCTTATCTGCCTTGTTTCGGTTCCTCACGTTAACAAATGAATATTAGAATCGAGATAGAGCGGTACATTTGACGCATTATTGTAGGGCTAGATCGATGTAGGGCTAGGCCTCGGTTGGGTAGGGTCGGCTTTGGGCCAGAAATTGGGCCAAGCCGCAATGTGCGGGCTGAGAAAGATTTGGGCTGCAACACTTCCCAACAAATCAGTAACCCTTCAGATTATTTCGGGTAGGCTCGGGCTGACCGGGTTGGTCGGATTGGGCGTTGACGTTGGGGTTCTTGCAATTAAGCCCATTATCATTGGCCAGAGAAAACTTTGCGATTGGGCATGTGTTGTGTGTGTCCCAAAATAGCCGTGGTCAAAGAAAATGTTGGAATTGAGCCAAAGAAAGCATTAAATTTAGGATTGATTTCTTTACCAGTGCTGATAAATTCAGTTGGGTAGGGGCAATATCGGGTTCCTTGAATATGCCCCGTGACCTTACCTGCACTTTGCGGGTTGGGCATTATTGCTACCGCAAAAAAAGAAAAAGAAAAAAATAAAATAATCCCACTATTTTCAAGTAGGTAGGGTCAGCTCAGGCAGGTTCGTTAAGTTCGGCTTGAATTCTTACACACTTATGTAAGGCTACCATCAAAATGTATAGGAATACTAGTGGAATGCAAGCTGACCGGTCCACGAGGAGGTTGATGCACGCCAAACATAAAACCTCACTATGTCACAAGGATAAGTGCATATGCAAAAACTCGGAACATAGAAGAGTCGTTGTGTCTCATCCCTTGCCGCTATGCTATCACCATTGGTGACCAAACAATGTAAAGTGATTATTTGTGATGACAAAGGTTTTGCCATGTAGCTCACATTGCGACAAACAAGTAGACCTTTAAGCTAGTACAAGTGAACAGACTTCTATTTCCAAACTGTATAACCCAATTCGAAACAAAATCTGATATCGGCGTCATTGGAGTAAACTCAATGCCATTGTATAGTTTTTGTTGTGTGTCGAGACTGGTCAATGTTTACAAATACGAGTAAGAACTGTTTATGCACAGGATGATACAAACAACCTGTCTAGCGACATGTTTTATTAAATATGGAGAAATTAGGTGAAATGGCCACTTTAACCACCTCTTTCAACTAGTGTCTAAAACTTTTTTTTTTTTCAAGAAAAATAACCGGTGACCATTAAAATGGTTGCTGCGTTGGTTAATCACTTAGGTAAATCATTGATTGATATTGGTTAAACTCTGATTTGTGATTGCCCACTAAGGAAATAAATCACTAATTGAGCACATTTAAGAAAAAAAGCCATTTTCTTAATATAACAAAACTTCGGATATTTATAAAAAAAAAAAAAATGATTTAAAAAAAAAGACTTTCCCACACATATCCTTTAGATAGGATTTATCAGTAACAGATGTACAACAAATTTATAGGACAATTCATAAATAAATAATCACCCAACAACAAGCAATTGGCCTGTTTAAATTTATATCAACTCTGTCATATAACCACATCCTCAACTTAATAGTCTAAAATTGGTATGCAATTCAAGCATAGAATAAAATTTCAAACACCACACATAACACGTTTCGACGCAATAAGATTGGAAACATGACAACAGCACTCACTAACAATCTCTATGAATGCAATCCCTTGATGGAGCAGAGGCTTGATGTAACATCGTTGGCAATATACTTATGTCACTATGGATGAGGAGGTCAACATTAAGACGTTGATCAAAGACGGGTAATCTTATAGAACGGCTTTTCAGTTGATATAATCAAAGTCAATTGTCATATTGAGTACTAACTTGCAATTAATGGGTGACAAACATACAGATGCAATTCTAAAAACAATCTTCATCAAATTTTAAATAACCTGGACCTGGTAAATGAAACATAAAACCATTTGCCTAAACTTCCCTGGCTCTATACTAGGAAGCAAGTTTCAGAGTTTCAGTCATCTGGGTAATCCACTAAATTCATCGAATAAACAAGACCTAATCTGAGGAATCCAAATGAAGAGCTCGATGAAAAGCTCAAAAATTAAACTGAATCCAGTGTGTAAGAATCTCTCGTCTATAAAAAGTAACATTTTGGGACTTCACTATCCGACAATGACATATTATAACTAAAAAATTGAGGGCCTGGGGGGTAAAAAAGCAGCTAAAGCCCACATAATAATAATATGCACAAATAATATTTAGTTATTTTTGTAGCCAAAAGACTTCCTGTGAGGATCAAGATAGCCTACAATTTGAGAAGCCCAAGTTCTTGGGCTAGCTAAATTCCTGTCTCCATCTGACATTGCTACTGGAATTAGCAAGGCAGAGAAAAGTAGCTTAGGGGCTGTGGAGGAATTGTAACGAATGCTATTATTGAGTGATCAGGCACAGGTCATGCGTTTTACAGAATTAATAACCAACGGTACAAAAATTGCCAAGGATTGTGTCTAAATTGAAGGAATTATATGTTCAACTCAACTACTCACATTCTCCACTTCAGATGGACTCGGCTTAAGTTTCAACACCTTGTATTTAACTTCAAAACAAAGTACACTCATGTGCATGCTCAAGATTGAGCTCGAAATGAGGTTAAAATGAAAAACATGTAAATAATATTGGAAAATAAGTTTGAAAAGATTAAGAGAGAAACAAGCAGATCTTGCATGAAGACATTCACCTAAATCCTTTGCCAAATGCAGCATTTAGCCGCAACTTACAAGGAACCATGTAATTGAGCATGAATAATAGAAACATTAAACAAAAATGAGAGACAATAAAGGATACTCCATAAAACATGCCAATCAATGTACAAAATGTTCCTAAGGTTAACCAAAAGCAAAAAGCGTTCCACATCCTTTATCTCACAATTATTCGCTAAATATTTTTCAATCTTCTATATTATCTTTAATTTTGGCTGTGATAAGAAATAGCAGACACATGTTTAGAGGAATTGTAACTTGCCTGTTTCTTCATGAGCAGATTTATCCAGGTCAAAGCTTCACTTTTAGAGAGGCATCCATAGCTATAGACTGGAGAGAGGCTTAGAAAAAGGGGTAGATTGAATGCAAAAATTAACAATGCCAGTGCAAGGAAGAACTGTGTAAGCAGAACAATGACCCTACTTCCTCTATGTCTATCAATTAGATCATGCAGAGAATCAGGAAGAAAACTTTTATGCACGGCTGCCACAATGACACAATGAGAGCAAGTACCGGACTTCCCACATTCTCGTTGAACTTAAGCAATTTGGATTTGCCTATGTTTTGAAGTTCCAAATATCCAACAGAAACGCTCTATAACTATATTCAACTCATATGTTGCATGCTATACACCTAGAGTAGTCTTTGCGTGCTATACGCTTAGAGTAGTCTTCAAAGTCACAAAATAGATGCCACATTATATATCCATTTATCTCAATACTATTTTCAAACTACTATTCTGACCTCCGTCTTATCTTTTATTGATTGCTTGCAAAACGGCAAAACAAATTCAAAGTAACTTCAAATACTGTGAGCAACAATTTAGGTCAAGATTTACATGTTAGAAGGCCTCCAAAAGAGGGAAAAAAAAATGCTCTAAGTTTTGATGGCGAGGCACTAGCTGGACATCGAATTAAGAATTGAGTTTCCTTGTGGGTTTCAAACGTAAAGCAGTAAAAACTTCATGAATTTTTCTCTCTATTTTATTTGGGGCAGGCTAACCTGATGCAGCTTGGTTTTATGTTTTGTATTGGACTGCTTGTCCTCCTTTTTATTTGGTTCATGTTAAATATGTTTTGAAAAAATCTAGACTGGAGAAAGGGTTAGAGAGAACATGGAGTGAGAACCTACAATGCCTTCACGTAGGAGAACAATCTAAAAAAAAAAAAAAAGAGGATTGTTTCCGAATCTAAATTAAAACTTCAATCTTTAGATATAAACACAAGACTAGTTTTTGCCACACACAAAAAAGAAGCTCACATGGTATAAGAATAACAATTTCTACGGATACAAAAAAGAAAAGTCAAATATAGCATTTAAATGGACCATAATCACCCGTCAATACAAGTTATCATATGGCATCTTCAAGGTAAAAGTATACAGCTAGAAAATTTTCATCAAGACCATAATGAACTACACTAGCTACGTGCTGCATAACAGAATCTCATAATATAAAAGTAAAGAGAAAAACCGCACAGACGAACTCTAGATTCATATAAATGGAAATGCTAAAATCTCTAAGAAACACCAATGAGCATCTGATTGAAAACAAACATCTTTTAACAAAATTCGCGAACAGAACCCAACCTTACATAGAAGGGACAACCTAATTCAAACAGCACACAAAAGCAAATATAATACCAGACACTTTCCGCCAAAGGGAAGTCATTTTTTGATCCACACTACCTAACTGAAACGATATCATCAATCTTCAAGATCATCCGGACACACTCCGTCGCAAGGGTGATGGCGCTCGTGCTCACGAGCAGAGGCTGCACCACATTCTCCTCCAAGATGTTCGTGATCTGCCCCTTCCTCACATTGATCCCCGCATTGATTTCTCCCTGTGCGTGTCTGTTCCTCAGCTCAGTCACAATGGCAATCGGATTCAAACCCGCATTCTCAGCCAGCGTGTAGGGAATGACCTCAAGCGCCTCCGCAAACGACCTCACACAGTACCCCTCCATTCCGTGGAGCACCTTCGCCCAGGCGCCCAATTGCCGCGACAGCTCAATCTCCGGAGCACCACCACCGGCAATCAAGAACCTCTTACTCACCAAGCACCTAACGACACACAAAGCATCGTGCAAACTCCTCTCAGCCTCAGCGATAACCAGCTGGTTCGACCCTCGAACAAGCACAGTAGTGGTCCTTCCCATATCCTTAATCCCTGTAATCTTCACAATCTTCCCATCTCCCAACGAGACCTCCTCAACAAGATCAGCATGACCCAGCTTCTCAGCACGAAAATGCTCAATATTCGCAATGGGCAAACAGTTCAACGTCTTTGTGATGAACTCAATGTCGTCGCGCTCTACATCCTTAATCACCAAAATCTTGGCTTTGGCAAGATAATGAAGAGACAAATCGGTCACGGCATCTCTCAGAATACTCTTCTGAATCAACAAAACATTACAACCAGTGGCCTTGATCTTCTTAATCATACTTAGAATGTAGTTCCTCTCCTCTTTCAAAATCCTATCCATCTGAGTATAATCAGAAACCACAATGCTCTGTTCGATATCTGTTTTCGGAGGAGAAATCTGGAACTGAATCACCGCGATCTTTGCATTTTCCATCCTGGTTAGCCCTCCGGAGGCGTGACTCACCTTCTTGTCGAACACCAAACCCTTAACGAACTCGGTGTCGTCGATTGTCCCGCCGAGCTTCTTCACAATCTTAATGTCCCTCAGATCGACCAAATCCGGCTTCGAGGGGTCCACAACCGAAAGGACAGCATCGACGGCAAGGGGCGCAAGCAAAGTCGAATACTGGCTAACGACCTTGCTGTTGAGTGAGGTGCTTGCGGACTTAACAAGCGAGTCACGATCGGAGAGCTCAACAGGGACGGCCATGGCGGTTAACACATCGACGGCCTTGATCGCTGCCTTGTGGAGGGAGTCGGAGATGACGGTCGGGTGAATGCCGTGGGATAGGAGGGAGAGGCACTGCTTGAGGAGGGCACCGGCGATGACGACGACGGTGGTGGTGCCGTCACCGGCGGCGGCATCTTGGGATTTGGAGAGCTCAACGAGCATCTTGGCGGCGGGCTGGAGGACCTCCATGCGGTTGAGGATGGTGGCGCCGTCGTTTGTGATGATGACCTCGCCGTTGGCGGCGGAGATCATCTTGTCCATGCCCTTGGGGCCGAGACTGGTGCGGACGGCATCGGCGACGGCGCGGGCGGCGATGATGTTGGCCTGGCGGATGTCCTCCTTGCGCTTGTTGTCAACGTAGGATTCGGTCTTGGAGGAGGACGATCGGGCTTTGGGAATGACTGCTGGTGCCACTGCCGCCATGGATGAGGAGCGAGAAAGAAACCCTAGGGATTTAGAAGAGAGAGAGATGTGAAAAAGAGTTGATTTGGTGAGCAGTATGAGAAAGGATTGAAGAAGAAGAAGAAGAAGAAGAAGAAGAAGGGTTTCAGAAATGAGCCCTAGGTGAAGAGACTAGAGAGCGGCTCTGAAAGAAAGAGAGCGGGAGAGAGGGAGTTCGAGAGAGTTCAGAAAATGACGGTAATGTCCTTCTGGCCTTTTTAAGGCCGTTTAATTTTCTCATTTAAAATTTTAATTTAAATTGAGATATATTTTTATGTGAAATTATTTTTATTATAATAAAATTTAAATTGATAAAATAAATTGAGTCTATGTTGTGTTTACATAATGAGAAATGTGTATTCTTTCTTTGCATTAGAACTAGTTATAAAACAAATTAAGAGTTTATTGTTGGGTTTATTGTTTAGCAAATAATGAGATATTCATTTATATAACTATTTAATAATTTTTGAATTTATTTTAAAAAATATGTGTATAAAGACAATAATTGGTAAATAAAAATTAAGTATAGATATATTTAAAAAAATTATTTTAATTAATTAAAAATAAAATAGGATCACTTGTAAAAAAGTTATACTTATAAAAATAAAGTGAAAACAGTACATTTTTAAAAAAGCATATAAAAAATAAAATGTAAAATAATTCAAAAAAATAAAGATAAAAAAAGAAATGAGAAAAAATAAAGGACTACCACGTAACAATCCTGTTAAAAAAGAGTTTTATATATTATTAGTAATGGTAATGAGATAGATTTAGAGTATGATGGTTTTCTCGTCATTTTATTTTGCGAATAAAAATACTCACCATACTTAGAATTCGTTTGGTTCTTAAATTTGAATTTCTAATTCGAATCATGATTCATGATTGCTACAGTATTTTTTTTCACAAAAAATACACCTAAATTGAAAATAATATCATATGATTTAAATCCATAAACCAAACAAACTCTTATTTAATAAACCCACATAAGTTGATAGATTACGGAGTGGATTTTTCCTTTACGAATTCGTACTCACAGTGTTAAATTAACTCTGATTAGTTATTTTAATTATAAAATAAACAAATAATTATTTATTTGAAGCAAAAAAATAAATAATTAATTAAAAAATACAAACATGCAAAACATTGGTGGCTAACGCTCACGACCATCAACTTCGTCGGCGAAGCCTTAAGTAACGATTAAGATGCTGTGAGGTATGTGGAAAAGTTCTCTCCAATCGCATCTTTAAAGGGTTTATTGAAGCTCCCGAAGTAACGATTCTAGTTAGTGTATTGCACACTTATTTCAATTAAAATCTTAAAACAAAACAAGTACAATAAATTTTTGCTTAACTCCTTGTCAAATGAACATCAGAGAAAGAAATATATTATGTGGTTGTAACATTTGTATAAATTCTGGGTGCGTTTGGAATTATTTTCAAAAACGTTTTTGCATGTTTTTTAAGACACAAAAATAAAAACGATATACAAATCGCGTTTGTTTAATAAAAGTTTTGAAAACAGAAATGAAAATAAAAAAAAACAATTCAGAATGATTTTTGTGAAAAAAAAAAGAGAAAATGATTGAAAGTTGTTTTTCCTTTTCCTTTTTATTTTCTAGTACTTATCAACAAAGTTATATTAAATAATTAATTATTAATTACTAATTATATTATATATTAATTAATAATTAATAAATATATATACTTAATAACTAATAAATAAATAGTAATTACTTAATTATTAATTAAATATTAATTTATTATTTTTAATTTTATTAATAAAAAATAAATAACATAGTAATTAATTATTTAGTTAAAGATTAATTGTCAAAAATTAATCATATAACATATTAACAATAAAAAAAGTAATAAAAGTTATTAAATAAATAATTAATAATTAATATATCAATCATATATTATGTTAATTATAATCTATTAATTAGTAAATAGTTAGTCAATAAAAAATAAATAGTAATTACTTAATTACTTAATTAATAATTAATATTAAATTAGAATTATCAATATGTAATGTACTAATCAATAATAATTAATAATAGATAATTAGTAATTAATCATTATAAAAGAAATAATTACCAAAAATTGATCATGTGATATATCAAATAATAGATTATTAAATAAACATTAGTAATTAATTAACTAATTATTTAATTATGTAACTAAAAGTTAATAATTTAAGTAGTAAACAAAATATTAATAAATTATGTATATACTAATTATTTTTCTTAATACACTAATTAATTACATATAATCTAATAAATACGTTGATATTACTAACATAGTAATTACTTATATTTAATTACAAATTATTATTTTTTAATAATTTAACATATTAATTTATTATATATAGTTTAATTATTAATGTAGTCATGATAATTTATCTATTATTATTATATTATTAATATATTAATTTTTATTTACTAAATAATTATTAATTATTAATTACTTAATATATTAATTTAAAATTATTAATTACATGTACTCAAAACAAACATAAACCTAATTAAACACCATTTTACTATTGGTATAGTCATTTCAAAAATGAGGTGTCAAATACGCCACGTGTCACTCGCTCGTTGGTTGGCGCGAGGAAGTGGCGGGGCCCACTTGACGCAATCACTTGCCGCACTTGGAGCTTGGACGAGCTTCTTCCTGACTTGTGTGTTTTATGCGCGCATCGTGGCCATCCATGATCTCGATCGGACGACCCAAATAAATTATGATTTAATTTTTAATTATTATTATTTATTATACTTACTTTTTTATTTTAAACTAATTTGTGGTCTAATTTTATCCATTTTATCACCTTTTCGGCATTCAATTTTCAATACTACTCAGATTAAAATATTATAAATAATTCAAATACAAAATAAAATTAAATAAAAACACACTAAAATAAAATAAAATATAATAACACCAAATTAATTAAAAAAATAATAAAAACAAAATAGAATTAATTTAAAACGCAAGAAAATGAGTAAAATTTATATTTTTTTTCTCTTTTTTTTTCTAAATAATTTGTATAACTGTTATTTTAAATGAATCACGCACGCAGAGCGCACCTTCAAAACTAGTAAATACTTAAAACTAAATATGATTATGAAAGATTTGCATTGCAATACAATCAGACAAAAGAGATGTTATTGAAATAAAAAAAAGCAACCAATGGAAAACGGTATGAAATAGAGATATTAGCCATTTTATATCCTATGTCTTGGATTTATTCAAAAATTATAACATTAAGTTTGTAAATATGTACATGTAGATTAGATTTAATACACAAATTATGTACATTTTTAATAGTCAACCATCAATTTTGACCTTAAAAATACCTAAATACCCTTGAATGAAAAATGGTAAATGAGAAAAAAAAAAAACTAAAATTACAATTTTTGATCTAAAAAACATGCAACATACCCTTCAAATGGATTTCTATTGTGGTTTTTATTTTTATTTTTTGTAATGTTAGAATGTTTTAGTTTCCTTTTGTCACTTTTGGTATAGTCATTTTAAAAATGAAAATTAATTGTTGATTGAGATAAGATAATAGATTTGTAAATTAATTTAATTTGAGGACATTTGATCTAAATCTAAAACGTTAGAGGCACATATATCAGTTGAGATGATATTCTTAGAACCAAAAACAAGAACAAAGGCCTCGTTCACTTCACTGATTTGAATTTAGAATTTGAGTTTTGCTACAGTAAAAAGCTCTCAGAAACAGTCACATCTAACTTTTTTGCTACAGTAAAAAACTCTCACATAAAATCACATCTCAACTCAAATTATAAACTCAAATCAGCGAAGTGAACGGACCCAAAGTATCTTACATATATTGTTGACATTCCAAGTTGACGGCAACATCATAGGATGACAAAAAAAAAAAAAATGTTATTACTAATCACATCTCTTCCAAAACAAAAATCACACTTCAATTTCATATATAGAAAAAAAAAAAACTAAAAGAAAATAATAGGTTTGATTGGTGGGTGGATGAAGAAAAGGGGAAAAATACAATTTAGTTGTATAGACTTTTTTTTTATAAAAAAAATTAAGATGAGCTAGAATAATGAGAGTCGTTTAAGTATGTGTGTGAAAAGTAGAATTAAAGGTGATTTAATTACAAGGGTTTTTTAAAAATTTTAAGAGAAGTGTAATAAGTAGAATTAAATGGTTTAAAAATGTGTATGTAAAATGTAATCTATCTATATATAAGAAATGCCAATGTGTTCTTATTATAGTACAATTTTCAACTAAAACGACGTAATTTTGATTAAAAATCTATTATTTATTACATACATATAAGGGAGAATGGGTTTTTTGGGCTTAAGAACGAAATGTTTCGTTCAAGTTTTTTTTAAAAATCCAATGCTGTAGGGTTTACTAGAAAAGCCACGTGTCATAATGCGATTGGCAGAACAAAACGAGCTCACGTACAACTGAGGCAGAGAATCTCTTGGGCCTCCCTTTCTGGCCGACAAAAGTTGCCACATGTCGTGGCATCATTAGCTCGCGGGAAAGGTGATGGGCCGCGCCTGATGCTGCACTGCCTCTCTTGTCGGGCCCCTGTCCGCCAGATGTGCTTCACACGCGCTAATCCTGGCTGTTTATCTTTTTGATCCAACGACCTAAAAAATCCCAATTAAATATTTTTAACTATTATTAATTATTTTATTTCATTATTTATTACGGAGTGATTTATAGTCTAATTTTCTAGAGATGAACATGTTTTGTTTAATTTTTTTATTTAATTTGACGTGATTTAATTTTATTTTAGTGTATTTTTGTTAAATTTAATTTGATTATTCATTGTATTTTTATCTAAGTAGTATTGAAAATTTAATACAAAACGGTGTTAAAACATATCCCTAAAAATTTTTTAGTATTAAAGCTTCACTACATAGTGGCACTACGAGCTTTTCGAGCAAGACCAAACAGAACTCGAATCACTATAATGACATGTTCCTTTTATGCATTTTTCCTTATCGTTTCTTTTTTTTTTTAAGCATAATTTTTTAATTATAATTATTTATTATATTTGTTAATTGATTTGTGATATGATTTTATCCATTTTAACACTATTTTACATCAAAATTTTGATACTACTCAGATATAAATAATAAATATAATTAAAAAACAAAATAAAATTAAATAAAAATACACTAAATAAAATAAAATTACACCAAATTAAATAAAAACAAATTAAACAAGACAAAATAACACTAATTTTAAAAACAATAAAATAAATTAAAATATTTTTATAATTATAATTTTAAATGAATCCCGCCCTAAAAACTAGTGTAATATCAAATTTGTAATTGTATACTTGCTATTTAATTAAAATTACGTCGTTTTAGTTAGTACGTTTTTTATTTTTACCTTAAATTTTTTATTTTTTATTTTAATCTTTTTTACTTTAGGCTCCTTACTTTAAATTTTATTATTTTTTTTCATTTAAATTCTCTTTAGAATTTTATATTTAAATATTATATATTTTAAATAATATTATGATAATTAAAACTTAACCAATAATTGCTTTCACACATGTTAAGTTCAACGGCGAAAAAAAAAATGCGAATAAACGCATCTAAACACAGTCATTTATTTAGATTTGTTTATTTTATTATTTAAATTTAAATTAAATTTTATATAAAAAAAAATTTTAAAAAATATAAATATTTAATTTTTTTTATTACGATAAAAAATTATTATATAAAACCACATTACACATTAAATTAAAAATTTTAATTAGTAAATTAAACGGTCGATTGATTTTTCACCTAAATAAATGACGTATAATGCCTATGATCTAGGGCACCTTCAAAATAAAAAAAGAAGAAAAAAGGAAAAAAAAAAAAAAAAAAAGGCGTATGATCTAAA